>OVAX01001188.1:13879-51616 GCA_900406405.1 Lepidium africanum
TTTTTTCCCCCCCCCCCCCGCAATTCCATAATAATGTATTCATCATAAAAACAATGTTAAAAAACAAAGATATTACCGGGGAAACCCGTTAAGCAATCGGTGCGGTCTCCTAGCCAACATAGGCCGCTAGATTAGCCACTTTCTGTAGATCAGGATCAGTCGTGTCAGACCCATCCCCCACTGTCTCTTGTGTCACCTCTTGTGTCACCACTTGTAACACGAGGACTGGATTGATAGTAAGATTACGGGCACGTTCAATAACTTCATTTGCAAGACGTGATCGTTTCCCTACAGACACTCCATCCGATCTTGGATCTATATCCCCAAACACAAGACCCCTAGCAGGACGGCTTTGTTTAAAAACTTTCTTTCTCGGACCTGTTTTACCTCCCGACTTGGTACCACTCGTTCGCATCTCCTTTAATTTTTTCCGTGTAATCTTCATATGCATCTCTTCACCATCAAGAGATGCATTAAAATTTTCACTTTGCTGTAGCGTATTCTCCATGACCCCAGACTTAACCATCTCATTCTCTTTATTTTCCGTATTAGACTTGAAGATCGGTTGCGCATCTAACTCAACACCCGCCTCACCCAGGCTTGCAAATCGATTCGAAGATGAGGAAACTTTCAAAGAAGCCTTGTTCAAGATATCTACCAAAGCTCTACCATTTTTTAACACTCTTTTTGCTTCTTTCTCAACCAAATCAGCATCAATATCCATAACTCCCTTACCTTTATCAATCGTATTCCTTCGTTGCTGCGCATCACTTATTTGCTGTACCACTCCCGTCGTAACCCCCAGTTGAGAATTGGAACAAACAAATTTAGTGATGCTCTTATTATGAAGCTTCATATTACTCTTACTACCACCTCCAATGCCCATCACAGGAGTTTTCAAACCTGCAGGTGCATCTCCTCCTCTACCACGACGTTGGACAAGGGTAAAACCATAACAATCACCAGCTGGCGGAACCGTCTTCCGAGCTGAAACTACGACTACCGGATTATTATCATTTTGAGCATCTTTAACTTCTTGAGGACAGTTACAAACTAGATGTCCATAGATACCACACCGCGAGCATATGTTTCTCAAACCTTCATACTCAACAAAGTATCTATGCTCATTCATTAAAATCGAGCCCTTCAAAGGTTTTGATAGGTCAATCTCAATACAAATATGAACAAAACAACCACTCATGAAATTCAAATTATTATCATCCACTTTAACGGGCTTTCCAATCCCACTAGCAATCTCCAACAGCAACGTGTCATGGTAGAAATTTAATGGTAACCTATCAATTCTAATCCAGATAGGAGTTGTTCGGATATCACTCCTAGAGAGATCAAAGCTAGGAGAAGTAACTCTGAATTTAATTAAATAATATCTTCAACAATCATTATTACTTATATAATAAGCGGAATTTAAATAATTTTGAAGTAGATAAACGTAGTGTTATTTCTAATCTTTATTTTGTTTTTCTCTCCGTTTAATTTAATAAATGTACATCTATACACATTAACATTATTTTAATAATTAATTTTATATTTTTCTATTCAATAATTTATCTATTAAATAATATCATGTTGATCCATCACTTTTTCTCCAACCACAAAAAAAACTACAATTTTTTATCAGTTCCATGAGGATATATCTCGATTTTGTTGTCCATTGTCTTAATCTATTAGTCTTCCTCATTTTGTTGTCGATAAAATATGACAATCTCTCATATGATTATTTTCTTTTCCTTTCTTTTTTTAAATAATCAATATTATATTTCAATTAATTCATCAATCTATCTTTTTATTCGTCATTTTCATACATATATTTTTTCCTTAGATTTTGAAATATCATGATTTTTTTATGAATGGTTAAATTAAGATAAACTGATACAAGTATAGAATTTCATATTATTATTGTTATTTTCAAAATTTGTGTGCATATTTTTTTAGAGAAAAATGAATCAATATGTAAATTAGTGTATATATATACACTATTGATAATTAGGATTTAAATTTTTTCCTATATATATATATTAATTTTTGTATATTCGTAATCCATAAAAATTTATGATAATAATTATCTTACATTAATTTAATTCTTTACATTAATTAGTATTGAAGATATGGTCTCTTAGTTTATTGTACGTTAATCGTGGAAGTCATTATACATTTTCATCAAGGAGCAACATGTCGATCTCCATGAGCCCTCTGTCTTTCTTGAAATTACGGCTTCCCAAAAGTGTAAAAGCATGGTAATGACATCTTGAGAATTCTGAGAAGCTTTCAATTTCGAGAGAGAGAGAGGTGGAAGGTTTTCCATCTTGTTTTATTTTATGGAAATTTGAGAGAGTAAATTTGTAATGAGTGGCAATGATCATTTGGAATAACCAAGTGATCTATTTATAAGAAAAGAAAGAAAAATATTACATTTGTATGGAGTTAAGACAATGTAGTGGAGAGTTAATACAATGTAGTAGATCAAATATATCATTATTCTTAGTAATTTATTGTCTTATGAGTAGACATCAACGTTTCTATAAACAAAAGTGTGTATCAAATAAATTAGTAAGTGTAATAACATGTATAACCCGTTTTTTGCTTATACTTTACGTTATAACGTCTTTTAATTTTATGTTTTATAATAATTTAGTTTTTTTTGATATGATATTTATATTTTAAAATTGTAAGTTCTCTAACTTATTTATTTTGATAACACACTATATATTGTTTAGTGTACTTTGTCTTCTTTCATTTGTGGATTAGATTTAATTTTTAAGGTATATTTTTGGTGTGTTTTTTATCTATAAAATGAGTTAATGATTTGTGTTTGTAATTAAGATGTATATTTCTTTCATATATGTGGTTTTAAATTTTAATATTAATTAAACTAGAGGATGATGTAACATTCTAAAAAACAATAATATTGTCTTTATATATATAGATGCTCACTAATTTGTTGTATTGAACCGATTTTCACCTTGTGCTATGAAGGCGTTTGCTATACGTGATCCATAATCTGCAAGATAATCTTATAATTTTATTTTATCAAACCATGTTGTGGAAGTATGCGGTAGATGTTGTTAACGAGTTTAAATGTGTGTTATTAAACTGGATTTGTGTTGATTAACGCGATAAACATGCAAAATTATACGATTTGAAATAAAACAACAAAACTATTCCAAAACGGGTTTGGGACTTTAAAGAGTTCGCAAGTTTGATTTTTCTACTATGCGAAACTAATTCATAATTTCCTAGTCACCCCAACATGGATATCGGTTCATGATTTCGGCCCATTTGAATACCCAAAGGTGACGGTGTATCCATAGACTGTACTACCCCCTAAAGAATAGTCCAGACCCTTTCCACAAGATACGGGAACTCATGAGTTAGAAAAAGAAAAAACTATTTCAAAAAATAGTATATGTGTACTAATCGGACGTTACTTGATATAACCTTAGTATAGTAAACCCCAAATTCATGAAATTATAAAAAGACACCAAATTAAGACGAAAAAATATTATAAGAAAAGATAAATGTAATTTTATATGATATAATAGTTGACTACGCAGATTAACCGAAATCTCATCCCATTAGCAAGTATTCCTTCAATCAAATAAATCAATTAATCTAATTAATGAATATACATATATTAATGTTACATTTCTACATAGCATCACAAGATATCTCTTAAAATGTGATTCTGGATTCTCCTTACACAGAAACTTTGTTAGTTTTGAGATAGAACAGAGAGCACCGCTAAATGATAAATTAAATATATAAAAATGGATCTAGGTCACGAGATTACAATCTAAATCAACACGTATTGTCGACTGAAAATAATATCTTGTAAGCTAAAGTCTTCATGTTATTCCCTTCTTTTGTCTTTATAACATGATTAGGTTCTTCCCCCTTTAACACTCTTTCGTCTTTTATTTTGCTTGTGACTACGAAATTCTAGCAAAACTAAATATGTTAATCTTTCCAAGATTCTTCAATTTATTGTAATATCTAGAAATTCAACGTGATTACAGTTCAGATCTGTGTACTCATGTTATTCTTTTTTTTTTTATAAACAAATTATTAAATAACCATTAGCTAATTTGTCTGTAGTCCGAACACCTATCCTTATTATCAACTAATTAAAAATATTTAGGATCCGAGAGTTTCTTAACTTGTTTCGATACGGTCCATGTGTTCTGCCCAATTCTCTATAACCTTTAGAGAATATTATAGAAACTAACCATTTTGAATTTTAAATTACTGTGAAATGCACCTTTTCAATCTAAAGGAGTATTTGACCGTGGACCACATGAATAATATTTATCCATGGAAGACAAAATACGAACCAAAAATATGTAAGTTTTGTCTACAGAGGACAAGTTTAGCATACTTGTCCACCGTTGACAGTATCGTGTCCACCGTAGATAATATATCATATATATGTCCATCATGGACAACATATGTTACATATTTTTTATGGTCAAATACCCCTTTTGACCGAAAAGGTGCATTTCGCACAAGGTTGAGAAAAATAGCTATTTTTTGTAATTTGAAACTCAAAAGGGTTGTTTTCTATCATTTTCTCTAACCTTTATATACTTCAAATTCTAGTTAATTTAATTTTTTTAATTTCACATATTGACTAAACACTGTTTTTTATTGTATCGTTGAGCGACTAAAATTTAAACGGTAAAACAAATGGTAGTAAAACAAAAACAATGTTGCTTGCAATTATATGAACGGTAATTGTCGCTGAAAAATATAACAACAATTGAAATAGGTTGAAATGATCGCAATGATTATTTTACAGCTGTATCCACGTGTCAAGTTTCTAATGGTACTGTTAATTTGTTAGAAACAGAGTTGTTTCACTCTCTTCTCCTCTCGGTTTTTCCTCTGTTATGTTTAACTGTGTATATATAAGTTTAAGATCTATACAGTTGATATAGAGAAGATTAATAAAAATCATTCAGCTTTTATTATGGTATCAGAGCAATTTCTTCCGTTTTCTTCCTAATTTTCCCGGATTCCTTCGAATTTTCTCGAAAAATTCTTCTCTCTGTTTTGATTCTACTTCAGCTTGTAGTGTTCATCTTCTTCTTCATCGATTTCGCTTCGAGCCACAATGGTAAGAAAAGGAACCAAGCTCAAGAATCGTGTGATTTCCCCAATTGAATCAGAAGATGATTTTGTCAATGTTTATCGCTCTTTTCAGAAATCGTAGAGTCAAAAATCTCAGATTCATCGACCTTCATTAACTACAAATTCGATCGATAATTCTCACAATCCTTTCTTCTTGCATTCTGGAGATCATCATGGTATGTCGATCATATATGATATCTTAACTGGTAACAATTACAATTCATGGGTTGTTGCCATGAAAACAAGTTTAGAAGCTAAGAACAAACTAGATTTTGTTGACGGAACTTTACCTAGACCTCCGGAATCAGATCCTCGTTATGAAATCTAGTGTCGCTGCAATAGCATGGTGAAAGCTTGGATCCTGAATGTTGTGTCAAACCAAATTTATGCTAGCATCCTTTATTTCCAAGATTCAACAGACATTTGGATTGATCTTCAACGGAGATATCACAAGAGTAATCTTCCACAAATCTACAATCTAGATCAAGAGATAAGCAATCTGAGACAAGAAACTTTATCTCTATTTGATTACTATACAAAAATGATCACATTGTAGGAGCAACAAACCTGTACAAAGAATATTATGCAGAATGGAGGTTGTTGTTGTCCTCAGGTTATGAAATTCCTTGAAGATCAAGAGACAACTCGTATTCTTCGATTCTTAATGGGGCTTAATGATGATTTTTCTGGTGTTAGAAGTCAAATTCTCAACATGAAACCTCGCCCTTCACTCTCCGACATGTACAATATGTTGGATCAAGATGAAGGTCAAAGAAGGAAAGTTTATTCAGAACCTAATCCATCAGCATTTCAGATTAAAAGTACTCAAACTGCTGTTGATAATACAAACTCTGGTCAGAAACCTTGACCTTCTTGCACTCACTGTGGTTTAACTGGTCATACTGTTGATCACTATTACAAGTTAGTGGGATATCCAATTGGTTGGAAGCCTAAGAATCAGAGAGAAAATCAACGCAGTAATTCATATGTATCAGCAAATCTGGTAATAACAGATTCAGTGACTCCTGTTGATGTTCCTATTGATCTCAGTAAAGATCAAATACAACAATTTTGATGTCTTTCTTTGCTACAAAGTTATAGCGTCAAACTGCAATACTCACAGAAGTTACTAATGAAGCAAGTACTAGTCAATCTCTTTCTGCATCTCTGGTGACTGGTACTTTCTATCCCTTTATCTCATGCACTAAATTTGAACAAACTCGTCCTTATGTATACTCTATGACTGATGATGTTCAAAGTGTAAATGAGTGGGTAATAGATATAGGAGCCACGCACCATGTATGTTTCAGTCAATCTTTGTTTCAGAGACTCACACCCTTAAATGATATGACAGTTAAACTTCCTACTGGATTAGCAATCAAAATTGTTGGCATTGGAACAGTCAGATTGAGTGACAATCTAATCCTCACTGATGTTTTGTTCATACCGCAATTCAAATTTCATCTCCTAAGTGTCACTTCCTTAACTGAATCCTTAAACTGTGGTTTTTGGTTTGATTCAACTCACTATGAAATTCAGGATCGTTCAAGGGAATTGATGATTGGAACGGGTAATGTCAAGTCCAAGTTATACTTCCTTGACAGCAAATCTCTTGTTTCTCATGTTGCTTCAACCATCTGCAATGTTTCAAAGCCCAACTCTCATGTCTGGCACCAGAGACTTGGGCACCCATCATCTCAAGTTCTTGAAGACCTTTCTTGTATTTTGTTAGTTTCTAATGCTAAAGATACAAGTTCTTTTCATTGCAAGACTTGTCATTTAGCTAAACAAAAGCATTTGCCTTTTGTATCAAGACAGAATAAATCCAATAAAATGTTTGATTTGGTTCATACTGAAACTTGGGGTCCTTTTATGTTGCCTTCGTATGATGTATACAAGTATTTTCTCACCATTGTGGATGACTATTCCAGAGCCACATGGATTTATCTTCTAAAACACAGGTCAAATGTGATCTCCATATTTCCCTCCTTCGTTGCAATGATTGAGAATAAATTTAAAGTTAAACTCAAAGGAGTTAGATCTGACAATGCTCCAAAATTTAACTTCACACAATTTTTCCAAGAAAAAGGTATTAAATCCTTTCACTCATGTCCAGAAACCCCACAGCAGAACTCATTGGTAGAAAGAAAACACCAACATATTCTCTATGTAGCTCGTGCTTTGATGTTTCAATCTAATATACCTCTGGAATTTTGGAGTGAATGCTTGATGACTGCAGTATTTCTTATCAATCGGTTGCTTACTTCCAATCTTGAAGGAAAGTCTCCATATGAACTTTTGATGCAAAAGAAACCAGATTACAATAATCTCAAAACCTTTTGGTGTCTCGCTTATGCTTCTACCTCTCCAAAGATATGTTATAAGTTTGCACCAAGAGCAAAAGCCTTTGTGTTTATGGATTATCCCACATGTTATAAGGGTTTCAAACTTCTAGACATGGAAAGCAAAAACATCTTTATATCAAGACATGTCATATTCTATGAAGAGTTGTTTCCTTTTGCATCAGGTTCTGCAAATCCATCCATTGATCCTTATTTTTCTGTACCTACTGTTATAAATAACATTCATCATTTTGCAGATGTTACTTCTTCACCTGATCCAGATGAAGAGTATTGTCCACACCCTGATGACATTCAGATACCCACTAATGATGAATCTTCATCTAAACAGATTGAAGTTGAACCTGCACTTGATGAAATTGAACATATACCTTGACCTATCTCTCGCAAGAGTAAAGTTCTAGCTTACTTACAAGATTATCACTACTACAACGTTGATACGGATATTGACTATCCAATATCAGATATTATATCTTATGACCGTCTCTCGGAAGAATTTTGTTGCTTCCTCACATCAATTACTAAAGAATATGAACCAAGATTCTATCATGAAGCAAAGAAATATGACATCTGGAATGGTTCTATGGATACTGAAGTAGATGCTCTTGAAGAAGCTGAAACTTAGAAAATTGTATCACTTCCCGAAGGCAATCATGCCATAGGATGTAAATGGCACTATAAAGTCAAGTACAATGCAGATGGCTCTATGGAGAGACATAAATCCCGTCTTATGGCAAAAGGATATACTCAACAGGAAGGTCTGGACTATGTGGACACATATTCTCCAGTAGCTAAACTTTCTTCTGTCAAATTACTTCTTGGCCTTGCTGCAAAACTAGGTTGGTATTTGTCTCAATTGGATATATCAAATGCTTTTCTCAATGGTGATCTTAATGAAGATATATATATGGAACTTCCTCCTGGTTATGTTCCCAAAGAGGGGGACTCTTTGCCTGAGAATGCAGTCTACAAACTTGAGAAATCCCTATATGGCCTGAAGCAAGCTTCTCGTCAATGGTAGAAATTCTCTAACACTCTCTTGAATCTTGGCTATGATAAATCTGTATCAGATTACACTTTCTTTACTTGTGTTGAAGGCTCAATATTTTGTGATGTATTGGTATATGTGGACGATATTGTCATATCAAGCAATGACATCACTGCAGTTAATGTTCTCAAAGACCAATTGAAAAGCTGTTTCAAACTCAGAGATCTTGGAGATGTGAAATACTTCCTCGGTCTCGAAATAGCTCGTTCAACTGCATGAATTTTTATTTGTCAGAGGAAATATGTTCTTGAGATGCAAGCCTTCATCAATACCAATGGATCATACTCATAAACTAAGCAGAGAAGATGAAGACTTGATATCCGACCCAGAAGCTTACAGACGATTGATTGGGAAACTCATCTATCTGACATTTACTAGACAGATATCTGCTTTGCAGTTCACAAATTAGCTCAATACACATCCAAACCACGTGTTCCACACCATCAAGCCCTCATGAAACTCATGCATTATCTTAAAGGCACTGCTGGACATGGTTTGTTTTACTCATCTTCGCAATCTTTGGAGCTCAAAATTTATGCAGATATAGATTGGGGATCCTGTCCTGACACAAGACAATATGTGACGGGTTATGCTGTCTTCCTTGGTGATTCTCTTATCTCTTGGAAGTAAAAAAAACAAGATACAGTGTCCAGATCCTCTGCTGAAGCAGAATACAGAAGCATTGCTTATGCGGTTTGTGAACTTGAATGGATCTTAAAGTTCTTAAAAGATTTCAGGATTGATCTACCAAGTACATCTACGATGTATTGTGATAACATGGCAGCAATACACATTGCTAAGAATCATGTGTATCACGAGAAGATGAAACACGTCAAGCTTGATTGTCATACCGTTCAAGAACGTGTTCAAAAAGGTACTCTTAAGCTCTCTCATGTCCGAACTGATCTACAACTTGCGAATATTCTAACTAAATCGCTCTATCCTACACACTTTCGGACTCTTATGGGCAAGATGGGTGTTACTTCTATATACACACCACCTTGAGGGGGACTATCAGCTTATCAATATCTACGTGTCAAGTTTCTAGTGGTACTGTTAGTTTGTTAGAAACAGAGTTGTTTCACTCTCTTCTCCTCTTGGTTTTTCCTCTATTATGTTTAATTGTATATATATAAGTTTAAGAGCTGTACAGTTGATATAGAGAAGATTAATAAAAATCATTCAGTTTCTATTAAGCTGTTCATATATATTTTTCACATAGTTATATATTAAATTTGTTATATTGTGTTAGATCGGCTATCAACAATAAAAAAGAACAGTCCCTAATATTGATATAATTTGTTTCAATGCTGTCATAAACTTCGGTCTTAGAGAATGTTTTCAGAGATTAATTTCACTCTCCATAGTCCATACGTACGTAACTTCAAATTGTTCCACCAATAGAAGCTCATAATCGTTGAGAACAAATATCTTAAATCTGAAGTTTGTAATTGGAGCTAGAAACTGGACTTTGATTCATTGAACCGTTTGACAAAAATTGACAGCTATTTATCTTTTCTTTATTTTCGGTTTCGGTTTTGTGATTACAAAATTATAGACAAGCAACCATACTTAATTAATCGTTAAGAGTATTCATCTAATAAGTACCATCGTTGTTGTACCAACACATTTAAACTCTCAAATGGTTTTGTGTTGTAAATTAATGATTAATCACGATGAATGCCTTTGAATTTTCATTTAAATTTTGCAGATGATCTAATTTTTTCTAATGTGTACAGAAATTAAAATAATTCATTAATGTAGATATCACTAAAGTACTGTAAGCCGTATTTAATCAAGTACATTATTGATATATATAAATTGATTCCTACGTTAAAGTATAATTCTTTTTTTTGTCAACATCAAATTATATTAATAAAAGAAAAACAAATAGAGTTTACATCAATCAACCATAAGCCGTCTCTCTAGCACTACGGGCAAAAGCATCTACTTTATGATTTAGAAGATGTGGGATAACAGAAAGGGAAAGAGATAAGAATAACGAACTTAACCGTAAGAATTCCTCCTGGTAGGGAAGGAATGTCGGCCACTCCTCTGGATGGTCTAGGATCTTCAACACCGTCTTGCATTCCGTCGAAATTTCCACCTCTGCAATTTGAAGTGCTAGAAGAGATTTCATAGCCCACAAAACAGCTTCGATCTCCGAATGAAGAGCAGAATGACTCTGGTTGACACAACGAGCACCCATGCAGACTCCCTCCACCGAATCTGGAAAACCGAACCAGCCTAAACTAGTTTTTAGGTCCGAGTTCTTCCAAGAAGCGTGCACGAAACATTTGAAGCCATGGGTCAAGTCTCGATTCCTTTAGTTCAGTGTGAGCTTTGGACCATTCTCTGTGATCAGTCTCCGCTTGAATGATGATACCACGAGGATATGTGTCGCTATTAGAGAAACAATAATCATTTCTCGCTTTCCAAATAATCCATGGAAAAAATTGAAAAACTTCTCTATCATGTAGTCTCCAAAACAAGTAGTCTAAGTTATACCAAATCGATTCTCCTAGAAATACATTTATCGCAAAGGGAATGCAAGGTAATGCCCATGTTTGAATTGCGGGAGGGCATTCAAAAAGAACATGATTGATAGTTTCACTTTCTGCTCCACATCGGGAGCATCTAGTATCACAGCTGATACCACGTTGGTTCAAATTCTGTTTGACTGCAGTACAACCCGAAAGGACTTGTCAAAAAAAATGTTGAATCTTATTAGGACAGTTAAGTTTCCAAATTTGGTTATACAAAGCTTGAAAATTTGGTCCAAATTGGTCAATTGGAAGTAATGAAAAGGATTCTTCAGTTTGATAGCCCGATCTGACAGAGTATCATCCTGTCTTAGTAAAATGTCATCCCCAATAATTCGGATGTTGTCTTCTAGGAATAGGTATTCCCATAATCAAATGTGCATCTGATGGATCAAAATATTGATGGACTAAGATCTCCTTCCAGGTACCAAATCTATGATCAATAAATTGATCCACAGTGAGGTCCGGGAATAAAGTAAAAGCCATGTTAGTTGTAGGTCTGGGAAAAGAATCCGGAATTCATAGATCCTTCCACACTTTTATTGATTTTTCATCGCCTATTTTTTGGATAATACCTTTGGGTACTAGGGAACGCGCCGAATATATACTCCGCCAACCGTAAGAAGGATTAGCAGTCATTTTCACTGTTAAAGGACATTGGTCCTTAAATTATTTCCCTTTCATAACTCTAGCAAAAAGTGATTCCAGGAAATCGAGAAGTCACCACAATTGTTTGGCTAAAAGTACAGAATTAAATTCCTCCAGTGCACGAAACACAAGGCCACCCTCGGACTTTGGCTTACATAATTTTTTCCATTGTTTCCAATGAATACCTTTGAAAGTTTCAGAGTTAGTCCACCAAAAATTGGCAATAGCCGAGTTCAGTTTAAGAACAACCATTTTGGTAGACGATAGCATGACATCACATATGTAGGTAAAGCCGTAAGAACAAATTTAATTAAAACCTCCTTTCCTGCTTTTGATAAAAACTTAAATGACCAGCTATTGATTCGTTCTTGAAGTTTCTCACGTACAAAAGCAAAAACTTTCGTTTTAGCCCCTCCAATATTTTCAGGTAATCCTAAATAGGGGCCCATTCCACCAAGATTAGAGATTCCTAGGGTTTGGTGCAACTCCCTCTTATGACTATCTGGTATCGCATGTCCAAACTGATTGACGATTTATTAAAGTTAATTTGCTGACCAGAGACCTATTCATACTCCTTAAGAATTTTCAAAATTTGAGATGTTCCTTCTTTTGATGTTTTACAAAAGAATAAACTATCATCCACAAAGAGCAAGTAGGAGACCGTTGGACTAGCTCGGGCAATAGAAATTCCCTGTAATAAGTCCTTGTCGTTCTGCAAAGCGAAGTTGAAATTAGAACTTCTGTGCATAGAATAAAAATGTAGAGTGATAAAGGATTCCCCTGTCGGAGACCCTGATTTGGCTTAATACACCCCCCCAGGAATACCATTTATCAACACCAAATATTCAACACTCATTATACAATGCATAACATATGTGATCCACAATTCACTAAAGCCCAGCTTACGGAGTAGAATGTCTACAAAGTTCCTCTCTACTCTATCATAGGCCTTACTCATATCAGTCTTTATCGCCATGAATTTGCCTTTAACTGATCTCTTTGTACGGAGAGCATGAAACATCTCTTGGGCTATTAGAATATTATCCGATATAAGACGTCCGACAACAGAAGCTGATTGCGTTTCAGAAACCAATTTTGCTAATACTTTTTTAAGTCTCAAGCACATGACCTTGGATATTATCTTGTAACCAACATTACATAAACTAATCAGTCTAAACTCCGTCATTTTTATTGGTCTGGAATTTTTAGGGATAAGACAAATATTTGTCTTATTTAAACCGTGTTCAAAAAAACTTTGTGTTAGGAAATTATTGACTAAGGAAACTGGGTCTTTCTTAATAAGTTCCCAAGAACCTTGGAAAAAAAGAGTTGTCATCCCATCTGGACTTGGAGCTTTGCCGAGAACCATCGCAAAGAGGGCAGTTTGGATCTCCTCAACAGAAGCAACTTTCATTAAGGATTGATTATCAAAATCAGTAATTTTAGATTCGAGTTCATTCAATAAATGTGTGGAGTCTCCATTGCTAATAAAAAGAGCAGAGAAATACTCTGAAGCTTCTACTAGAATGTCTTCCTCTTTTGTGACCCAATTACCAGTACTTGTCTGGAGACCAATAATTCGATTACGGGCTCGCCTTTGTTTGGTCTGAGCATAAAAAAATTTAGTATTTTCATCCCCCTCCTGGAGCCATTTATTTGGCTTTTCTATTTCCAATATGTCTCTTCATCAACGTATGCATGTTTAAGGTTCGAATTAGCTTGAAGAATTGCCTCTGAATTTGGAGAACTACAATTCTTTAACTCTTCTACTGCTTGTTTTAAGTTACTAATTTTCTATCGACTAGATTGGAGATTTTTACGTCTCCAATGAGAGATTTTTTCATCGATAATTTTTTATCTTACCTATGAATGTAACCCTACAACGACAAGATAGGCCCTACCAGGTTTCGCGATAATATCCCTGAAATCAGTCTTACTAACCCATCGTTTATCAAAATAAATTGACAGTGAGGTTTGTAAGTTTGATCGGAGAAATGTCCTAGAATAGGTCTATGGTCTGATCCAATCAAATCCAAATATTCAATTTCCGATTTTGGAAATAGTTCATGGCAGTCTTCATTCCCAAAAGCTTTGTCCAGAATACAACGGACTACACCGTTATTTCGAACGCCTCTCCATGACCATTGATTTCCCAGTTTCGGAAAGTCAACAAGTCCACAGTCAAAAATCATCTGATTAAAGGATAAAAAAGATGTAGCATTTCGCAAAGATCCTCCTTGCTTTTCATGATTGCCAGATAATTCATTAAAGTCACCAATGATTAACCAAGGGGAATTTCTTTGAATACCCATTCTAGTTAATTTTTCTCAAACATAATCCCTTTTGTGTTGTACAGGTTCACCATAAAAGAATGTAATATTTGTGATTAATTTTAATATTAAAATTTTCTGAATAAAAAAGTGTTAATCCTCCACTTGTACCAGTCGGTTCAACAGTAGAGAGAAAAGGTTATAACCCAAATGAATTTGAATCTTCTCCATGAAAAGAAAATTATTTTTAGTTTCAGAAAGGAATAACAAATCTGGTTTAAATTGTTTCCATACATCTCTCAGATAACCAATCGAGATTTTATTACCAATCCCTTGGCAATTCCAACATAAAACTTGAATCATTAAAAATACTAAAATTTCATAGCACTCTTCTCATGTTCCTTACTTGTCCCCTCCTGGGCCTTATTGTACTTGGGAGTTTTACGTGGAGACATAGCCTTTATAGCCATCGATTTCTTGAAGCTTACTCCTCGAAGAGGTGTCAATGACCTAGACGACGGCTTGCTCGGACCAACAGGAGGTTTCGAGTGTCTAGCCGCATGACATTTCTGCAGTGTATGTGCAAACTCCGCATGTATTTTAGCACGGTCAACATCATAGATGTTTTGAACATTGATCCTGTAGCCTTAATCTAATAAATCATCATCCGAAAAAGAAAGAGTAGATTCCTGCATAACCTCATCGGTATTACCTTCAACCGAGTGAACAATGTCCAAGTTAGGACTCATAGCCACTGCAGCTTCTATTTGAACCATATGATTAGTCTCATTGTTCACCAAAGGACAAGAATCTGCATCAGGAACATGAGGAATGTACTTGACATCCTCTGTTGATGAGTCTTCTTCTTGGAAGAGTGGTCTTCTAACCTTTTGAGAGGACAAAGAACCCACTACCACGGGACCAGAAGCACCCTCTACATTCGTACTCGGAGATGTAACAGTAGCAGAAACTGTAGCAGCAGCAACATGCAAAGGTTGAGAAATTACCAGATTTTGAGAAGCTCGTGTATTCCTTTGATAAGGTAGACCACGAGGCTTCTTGTTACCACCACTCGGACCAGCAAGTGTATTTGTTGTTGAGTTTGGTAGACCAATTAGTATAGCACCTTTGAAGCTTTTGTTCCGGTTAGCAACTCCTTGTTTCCCTTTGTTGCTAATGCCACTATCAGAAACTGCAACTTTAGCCTTGTAACAATTACTAGCCTCATGAGTCATGCGGTAGCAAATAGTACAATATCTAGACAGTCTCTTATACTCAAACATAATCTTGGATTCTTTAACTTCTTCGAATTTCAAAATAGATGAAAAGATAAGAGGCTTTGAGCAGGGAACATCAATCAAAAGCATACCTTTTTGTATGTCAATCGTGATCATTTGACCAATAGAACCAGCAACCAGCTTGTACACTTCTTCAACTCGGTACTCAAAGGGAATAGTAATCCGAGTCCAAAGTCTTATTGAGTTTGGATAGTCTGCACCAGCCATTGCCTTCCAAGGAACATATGAAACCATCCATCTGTCATAATTAATGGAGCCATTACTGAGCACTCCTTCCAAATCCTCCACTTCTTGAAACTCAAACTGGAAACGACCATTACACAAATTGAGTCCAGTAACATGACCTAACAAGTTCCATAATTGTGGCATTCGAAAGAGGAAGGTATCCACACTCTAGCTTAGAGGATTCAAGCATCAACCCATCAGTACCTTAGACGATCTTGCAAGCAAAGCAGCATTGTCAATATTAATCTTCAACCTTCTAGGAGGAGATTCAGATTCCATCATCTTCTTGTTGAGATTGATCCGAGACATCCTCACACAAAGATACCAGAGAGAAAAAACAATTATAAGAGGAAATACGGACCAAGAGTTATCAGAAAAACCAGAGAGAGAAGGCTGCTTAAAACTGAGAAGACTATCGTGCCATATATAAGGAGTAAACCTATGATATTCATCGGCTAAACCTAGCTGGCAATTAAATTTCAAAATCACTTGGGATTAAAGATAAACAGATTCAGTTATTAACCTAATCTTCTCTTTCCAATTCTCATTTATTGGGCCAGGTTATGGTAAAACCTAATTACCATAAGTAATCTCATAAAATTATAGCCAATTACAAGATTTTTAAGTATATGCATATATGATTTTCAAAATTTGAAAATTAAAATTGCATATATAGTGTATCCACCCAATTTAAATAGAAATCCGACAAAGGTGGGATGATTTAGAATATTCTGGAAAAGGTCTACTAGCCAACGAGTTCTAAAAAATAGAAGGTCTATAGTCCACGTTTTAACCAAATAGAGAAGGTAATAATGAAAATGCATTAGCTTTATATTGTACCAATTCACCAAAGTGAAAGCTACAATTACACTATTAAAGTGTCTAGAGAGCCAAAACTGGGTATAAGAGCCAGCTAACACTATGTTATCAACTAAACCATACTGATGGGTAATGTTGTTGAAACTAGGTGTAGTAAACCACCGGATAAGGTCTAGCTTACTAGAAAAAAGGTTAGAAACTGACTTACTACTTTGTCTAGCCATATATAAGCAGAGAATGAGTAGCATACAGATAGAACCAAGGTATTGGATTGTGATGACAGCCTTCCTCACACTAATATTTGATAAAGCAGTCCATTTAAAGAGTTTGTCTGGGAGAGGCCAAGATATAATGATAATCCTTTCTATCCAAGGAATAAGATGAAGAAGATTAGGCATAAATTGAGATGTATAACTTGATATTAAACAATCAAATGACACATTCCACTCATAATGTAAAGCATAAAGCAGATAGTACTCAGTAAGAATACCAAGAAAACATCTAGATGATGTAAAGACACAAATTTCTGCACCATAAAATACTCCAAAGAAAAGATGACAAGAGGTCTATAATGTGCAACTATAAAGAAGCTGAATAACAAACTCACTAAGTGGAAGTCGTAAGCATGAATTATATCCATCAGACTTAGTAATAGAAGAGAGAATCTTAGAGATAGAAGAGGAATACGTCCGCCTATCCCATGTGAATCTAAGTTGTAAACAGTTCTGAAAGCAGGATTTGAATGTATGCACATTTAATCTCCTACCTAGAGCTGTAAAAGACATTTCATAAGTTAGCCAAAGTCCAAAAAAAATGAGAAACAACCAGACCTTAAAACGAACAATGTGAATCAAACTGCAAGGTCCATAAGTGTCCTTAGCTAAGTGAAACCATAGAGTATTTAGAGAAGTATCTAAAACACGATAGAGGGATCTATAAAGTAAGCCTAATTCAATTAGAACAATACTTAAAGATAGTCTTTGCAATGTATTTGAGATTCTGGAACAAGAAAATAACAGGAAGATATTTGAACCCATATATACCTTTCTTGATCGGTTATTCATCCAGAGTTCCATAGCGTACACACCATCACTTAGTGGAAGCAAGCGTGAAACGATACTGTCAAAAGATTCAAAGCTGACTGTAAGTTTGTGAACAAAAATTGCCGAAAACAAGTCCCAATTTTCCAAAGAGTATGCAGAGATAAACAAGGAACATGTCTGTGATTTAGAGTGCAAACATTGTTCATGCTTAAAAATCAGATTTGCAATGTATGGAGACAAACTAATAAAGCTTAGAGATTGTAAAATCCCAGACTCAATACTTGTTTTTCAAACTTCTCGAAATTCACAATTCCGGATCAAGACAAAACCAAAGATTGTGAAGAAAATGTTATCACAATCCACGGAATCATTCCTCTTGTGTGAAAGACCAAAGTAATATAGGTTACCATGAAAATCAAAATATCCATTTGAAAGGTTCTTATTGTACCCTAAATCAGACATTAGGGTTGAGAAAGGGATCTAAGTACATCGATTGGAAGGGAATAGACTCCTAGTAGAATTATTTTCAGATCCATAATCGATCTCTAAAATCCAAATAATCAAAATACGAAATCAGAACAACAAGGATTTACCTTATTCGAGGAGGTAGATGAAAGAAGCAGCTCTCGTAAAGAGAGAGAAAAAGAGAGCCTTCGAAAACACCGATACAAATACGTCGGAGATCGCCTTACACCTTCGTCGGAGATCACCTTTAGAAGCCGCCGGAAATTGCCTTAAGAAGCCGCCGGAAATCGCCATTCTCAAATTTTCTTTTAAAAATCAAAAATCTATTACGTTAAAGTATAATTCAGAAAATTGTTTGCTTGCATAAACAATTTTAAAACTCAAAAGTAATTTTGAAATAAAGAGACAAAAAGTCTCCGTCAGTTCTGTCTTGATCTCATATAAACTACACAATTCATTATGTGGTTTATGGATAATAATAAGTGTTGTCCAATCGAGGGAAAAGACAGACTTGGCTCACGTTCTTCAATTAATTGATCAATTTTTTTTTTTACATAATTAAGTTTCAATCATAACTAACTACCAAAAATAAATCTTGTGGCACGCACGAGGCTTATTCATAACTTGTAATTATAATAATCAAAAACATAAGTAGTTATTCAATAAATCAATATTTAGCGCCGCTCGTACGTAGTAGTCGGTGCCGGAAAGCTCCGTGCTACGAAGCTTCCTCAAATGTCCTGAATTCATTTGTTTATTGGTGCATTAATCATTTGATGAATTGGGTTTACCAAAACCTTAATCCCCATTAAACTCATACCATCAAGAAGAAGTTAAAGCCTCGAGACTCGAGAGTCAATATTTTATTTATTTATTAATATAATCTGTAAAATGAGAGTATCATGATCTAGTTAGATACTACTCGTACATTTTTTGGTACATGCATTACTCAGTTTAACAGAGTCTTTATTAACATCGAATATTACGTACTACTAATTTAATTGGTTCAGTTTCAGTTCTAAGCTTCTGTTTTCTCGAGATTAGACACGTGATTCAATTTATTATTACAAAATAAGGACAAAACAATGCTTTTCGTGATAATATTGTAAATAATGTCGAAATATTTAGTTACATTTTCTGAATTAGATTATATATTTTCATTTCTGATGACGTTAGTATTTTAAATCCAACTTAACGGATTTCTCTGGCTTATTTGTTTTTTCTCTCTATTTTATCAATAACAAGTCCTCTAGCTAGATTCTTCAGTAATATATTCCATGTTTTTTATCAAAAAAAAAATTCCATGTTGCATAAGTTTTAGTTAATTATGTACGCATTATGTTTATACATATAGGCTCTATTTTATAGAGATCGCTGCGACAGCAACCAAAATTAAAAAAATAGTCACCAACAAAAAAAAATATAATTAAAAGAGTTGTTCACAATAGTCGCTGGTAATATGTGTAGAGTATTTAATGGTCACAGTGAAATTTGGCGATCAATTTTATCTGTAACATACTCACTATAATAATCGCAGCAACTTAAATTTTCACTGTAAAACACTATTTTTAAGTTGTTATGTCGCTGTTGCAGCGATTTCTATAAGAACAGGGTTATAGTATTCACAAACTCTGGTTGTGAAATGTTTTAACAACTAGAGTTATTGATCAGTTTTTTTTTTTTTGGCTTTTTTGCTGGTTCTTGAATCTTTTTTGTTAAATTAGTGTTTCACTTATTATTTTTTTTTTTAAACATCGTTTGTGAAAAATACAAGATTATAAGACCTTACTATAGTTTTGAATTGAAGATACAATAATATGTTGGCTCGCAATTAGTTGTAAAGAAACTCCTAACTGGATAAAGCATCTACTAAAAATAATACATGTCTTAATTATTTTCGTAGTTAGGTGTAAGAAGAGATAATTCTAAATTAATTGCTATTTCTTTCTGATTAGTTTTGGCAATAATCATATTACTAAATATTTTCATTACATCTTTCAACTATTTATTTCGTATAGTTATTATAATAAAAGTCAAATTATAAGACAGATAGATATATACCTTGACCAAAACAATATTGAATGTTTTTATTAAATTGAATATGAAAAATCGTATGCATTTTGTTAAATGCCGACGATATTTATGCGGTTACTTACATATAAAATGTATGCAATTAAAATTTTCTCGTAACAACTTTATATGTTTTTGTTTTGTTAAATTTTTGTAAAGCTCTTTCTAAATTATCGACATGGCAGTATAACAGTTGGAAATTTTATTCTGATAAATGAACATAGGATGTAGAGCAAATGAGCAATATGTTTGAAGTCTTTATGTTCTTGTTAGAGGAGAAAAAACAATGTAGATTCACATACAAAGTGAATTAGTATTATTTCATGTTTATAAGTTTAAGTTCATTTAGATCCTTATCAGGCACCATTATTGGATGTAAATATAAAATATAATCAAATTTATATAACTTAGCAGCTTGGGTTGATTTGACGTATATAATTACATAATAAATCTTTTGGTATTCTCCAATTATATTTTGGTTTTGTTTTCGGAAATACGCATGTTACAACTTTGATACTTATGTGTATACATAACGAATTACTTCTTAAGGAGCTTAGAGTTTGATGCATCTTAAATGAAAACACGAATTGACATATATATGAGGAGATATGATTATTCCCTACTTTTTGTTTGTCTTTTTTTTCATATCGTTTGCTTTTTGTAGGTTCAATTATTTAAAGGTGGTATCATCCACAAGATATAAATATACATCTATAAATTAAAATAATATTTCGAAACAATTTTCAGATTACAATAATTCCATATTTCAGAGTTTTGGATTAGACGTCTTTATGAATTCGTGTCCATAGAGTTTTTGGAATAATAATGTATTATGGAAAGACTTTGATGTATTCTCAGATTTGGAGTGGTTTTTTGTTTCTAGGATGATGCAGACACGAGCGCTATAATTTGGCAAAGAATTCATTTTGAGGAATTAAGTGACGGATTTTCTCCACTTATTTTGAAGAATTCATAAGATGCTTTCTTCTTCTAATTGTACATACTTTAATTGTTAAAATAATATTCCCGGATTGGATATTACAAAGGTTTGAGTATAATTTTCCGTTGACAAAAAGTAATACTATTTTAATGAAATATTGTTAGTTACATGATTAATAAATAGATATAACCAACGGCAGACATATTGAGGACTATAATAATTAGAAGATTAATTAAGGTGGGGCTGCTTAAGTTAATCACAATAAGAAGTAAGGGCATTTCAGTAAATAAAACCATCCGTATACATTTGGTCAAGGTCTCTCGCTTACTCAAATTTATTCACTCTATATATACAACCTCGTCTTTCCCACTAAAACAACATCCAACAACAACATCATACTCAAAAAAAAAAAAAAATTGTTGTAAAAGAAATTTGTATACAAATCTGTTTGCAAGGATGGGAAACAGTTTACGATGTTGTTTGGCTTGTGTACTTCCATGTGGAGCTTTAGATTTGATCCGAATCGTACATCTTGACGGCCACGTCGATGAAATTACACGACCAATGACTGCCGGTGAGATCCTTCAGGCAAATCCTAACCATGTCCTAAGCAAACCTTGTTCTCAAGGAGTTGTTCGTAAGATCTTAATCTTGTCTCCTGAATCTGAGCTTAAACGTGGAAGTATCTATTTTCTTATCCCGGATACTTCCTTGCCGGAGAAGAAGAAGTCTAAGAAGAAAAAAGAGCTCCGGCACCGGAAAAACGAAAAGACCAATAATGTTGGTACTTCAAGTACTAATACTATTAAGGATCTTAATAGTGATCAATGTTTGACTTTGTGTGAGAAATATTTGGAAGATGTTATGTTGTCGGAGAAGATTTCTTCGACGGCGGCCGATAAAGAGAATCGTCACCGTCGGAAACATAGCAGATCGACGTCGGTGTCCACGTGGCGGCCTCACCTTGAATGCATCTCTGAGGATCTTAATTAGTAATTTTAGTTTTTTTACTCTTTGTTAATTCTGTCTCTATTTACTTCTTTTAGATCCGCAAATCGGAATTTTATTTAACATACCGGGAAAAAAATATTTTAATTAATTAATTTATTTTGTTTTGCTATGTAGTTAAAGACAAAACTATATACTATAATTTTGACCCCCAAAAGAAACTAATATATTAATGTGGATAAGATCTTCGTTAAATTGATGATCTAAACTCTAAAGTTAAGATCATATGATCATTAAAGTTAATAGCGTATGATCATTGAATAGGTAAATAAATTTATGCATATGTAATTAGATCTTTAGGCAGGAAACGAATTGGAGTTGAAATTAAGGATAAAATTAGAACTGCATTTTTTTTTATCTGAATCAATCAGTCATATAGATATGGTAAACTGCTTTGAATTAATTATTAAATTGATATATATATATATATATATTATTGGATCAATAATTACAACTTGATGACTTTGATTAAGCAGAGGCCATTATAAAATCAACAAAAGAACCGAATATTCAACGTATTTAGACGAATGGTTTAATTTTTAGAGCTTCGGTGGTTGAAATAAAATTATATAATTTGGATTAGTTAATTGGTAATAATGTAAACTCGAAACGGCTGATTATAAGTTAAGGGTCGAGAGAAAGAGTGTCGAGAGGCCAGGCAATCATGTAAGTTGTCACATGCAAATGTAGCCATGTAGGTGGACCAATTGAAATGCCTTTCAGCTATAGCCATCTGTTTTCAAAATTATAGTAAAAATTTCAATCATATAAAGGGCAGAGAAAGTTAATGCTGTTTACTATATATGGACAAACTATATATATAAAAAGACCGTAATGATTATAAATGAAGGAATATAAATGATTTCCAGATTCGATAAAATGTGTAGTTAGTATAAAAATAAATAAGTTGAAAACGTAATTTGTACTAGTTGTATTTGTACTTTTCTATGTGATATAATATATATTTTGAAAATTTCATTATTCTAGGTAATATTAGAGCATCTCTAATCAATCTCTATATTTACTTCAAAATGCTATTTTAGAGTAAAAATTTCTCCAACATATTTTTATTTTTGCCTCTAAAATAGTGAAATGCTATTTTTTTCTATATTTAGGGGAGCACTATTTTTTCTTCTATTTTAGAAGTAAATTTTTTTATTTACAAAACAACCATTTCAATTTTTATAGCTGATATAAATAATTATTAACTATTATAAATAATCATTACATCTAAATAGTAATTAAATTTCAAATATTATAAATGATCATTATTATCTAAATAATAACTCAAATTTAAAGTTTAATTAAATTTTTTAAATATTATAAATATTAATTAAAATTCTAAATAATAATTAAATTTTAAATATTATTAATGATAATATTTTAAACTAAGGTACGAGAAACATTAGTATGACACGAAACTAAACTTTACTAATAGGAAGATTAGACACATACTTGGTTTACAACAATAAAAAGTTCATAGATTAAACAATATAAAAATCACATATGACGAATTAGACTTCAAAAATATTGAAATTTTTTTTAACAAAGAATAAATGAGGTTAAATTACAAATTTTAGAAATAAGTAGATATGATCTTGTAAGGAACTTAAAAGGTTGGAGATGGAGTCATCAACAAATTAAAGAAGTGGAAAACAATATAAAACTCAAAATAAAAAACGATAAATAGAAAATAAATAAAATGAAAGCTGGCAAAGGCATCTGATTCGGCTGCCTTCACATGGATTCCCATCCTTTGTGTCCCATCTTTGAGTTTTTTTTTTATTACGCCAAGATTTTTTTTCTTAACACATTAAAGCCCAATTGCTAATGATGATGGCACAGATTCCACGTTACACGCGCCTGAGTCTTCACGTATCGACTTGCAGTTGATATCGACATGCAGCCGCCAGCGAGATTACGAAGCCTTTGTTTTTGTTTTAATGTTAAATTTATACCAAAGAAAAGGTTCCTCCAAACAGGTAATTACAAAAGAATCATCTGCGAAATTGTTGGGACATTAGAGGCAATTAGAAAGAACCTTAACTACCTATAATAGATTAGAAATACATCCAAAGTAATAACCCAGAAGAGAAATAGTTGAAAGCGGATTTTTTGGTGGAATCGAGATGAGACGGTTTTGCATTATTCTATCAAGTTCAAACCTGAAAACCGATGGAAGAGAAGAGGTTGAGGTGAAAATTCTGCAGTTCCTCTCCCTCCAAATCAAATAGATGTAAGCTTGTAGCAACCGTCTAAGAATCCTGCTAGCATAGTAAGGAGAAGTTGACTGAGCACCCAAAACCTATTGTCCTGCAGCCGAGATAGTGAGTGGTGGGTTTAGATAAATCCTCTCTGCCATGTGTTTCCACACTTCCTGCGAGTAAGAACATGTGAAGAAGATATGGTCATGAGACTCATCAACCAGCCCACACAAAGCACAAATTGGAGTAGTATTCATTCTCCATAGCCGTAGCCGATCTCTCATTGTTAGCTTTCCTCGAACAGTTAACCAATGGATAAAGGAGAAGTGAGGGACAACATCTGGGAACCAAACATGCTTACTACACATAACTGTAGGGGATGGCCCACGAGTAATAGCCCAAGTGTTTTTAGAGCTGAACTCGGTACTATACTCTTCAGAAGGTTTCTTCCACAAGAAGTTGTTTGGTCCCATCTCAAGCAATGGAGGCGCCATCGTTGACAAGTGTATCTACAGTTGTAGAGCCTGGTCTGACCTTGCAGAAGCCAAGAACCATTCCCCATTATGCACAACCTCAGCAACACAAGCCTCCCTTGGGATCCTTAAATCACGTGGCCCTATAGTACTGAAGTAATCAATGAGAGTCCCCAAGGGGTCCAGTTATCATACCAAAATGATGCTGCAGTTCCATTCATCACCACACATTTCATGAGAGGCTTTAAAGCTTCCTTAACTTCTAGCAATTTCCAGACATTCCATGATAGACGAGGGCTGCTATCCATTAGCCAATACTTCCTCCTCCCAAATATGTTATGATCCAGCCATGTTACCCATAGCATTCTTCCAGAGAAAGGCAGAACACAAAGCATCCACCTTGGAGTAAAAGGTCTTGGGAAGTACAAACACTTGGCTCCAAAAAAACACTTTGCCGTAAATAACCAAGAGTGCAGTTTCTTGGTTATATTCTCCAAAAAAGGCTGCAACGTAACAATGCTCAGCTTTGAAGGTTGGAGCGGCAATCCCAAGTACCTAGTGGGAAAGCTACCTTGTCGGATCCCAGTAACTGCAGACACATCTGCTTTCTGAGCCTCCAAGAAACCTGCAAGGAACATATCCGATTTCTCTGCATTCATAGCTAGACCCGAGTAATCCTGGAACTGCTGCAAAATTCTCATAATGCCCAACAGAGATTGGTGAGAGCCATTAGAGGAACTTTGTTCAAGTCTTGCTCAGTTTATTATAGGTTGTCCATGTGTATTTTACTATATTTGTACAAATATAATTTACCTCTTATAGATTTGTCCATTTCTAAATTATGAAAATTTGTCTAGTACTGATGTCTAAAAAGAAATAATTAAATAATAATGAAAACAAATACACAACACGACAAACGAGATCAAATATTAAAAAGTGATATCAAGCAAGAAGGTCGACTACAAACAGGCACATGGTTTACTAATTAGCTACGGAGGAAGAAAAAAAGAAACTGCCAGGATTAGAGGGCATTTCACACAAATAAAGAAAGGAAGAGATATTTTGGATGATTAACTCTTGAAAAAATGCATTCCATATAATTATTTCTTAAATAAAAGTGGAATTGGGTTTACTTTATAATTGATTTAGTAATTAATTATTAATGAAAATTCTATCATTTTAGATTAACATGTTTACACACAAAATAGTAAATATTACTGATGAATGTACAACGATTTTAAAAGTTTAAATATTAACACAAAACTAATATTACATTTGCCATTTTTAAACAACAAATAGTGAATGTTTTTAACGGTTTTGAAACTAGGTAAATCATATGTCATGATATTCTTCCCGTTAGAAATACATTAAATATTGAATAAAAAAATACAAATCAATGAAATTTAATGTCTCGATCATTTTAGTATTCAGTCTAACCTAATTATAGATGACTTTGTTTCATATATATGTGACATGATAGAGTAATCAAGTAAGTAAACCTACACGAAACAATTAGGCTTACAAATCAATTAACCATAGTTCTCAATTCGATCACAGTTCTCAAGCATTTTAGTCAACAATGAAGGATCAAAGTTAGAATCATTCGGCTACACAAGGTCTTTATCAAATAATATGGTCAAGCAATTGAATGATCAAGTAAGAAAAGATTTATTTATATGTTTTTTAACATTTGAGATATTAATTCGGCATTTTACTAGCCTATATTTGATATAATTTAGGTGTCAAAAATTTATGGGATTGTAAAGAAGGATGTGATTGGGAAATTTGGTCTTCTTCTAAAAGAGAGATATACTAAGATAATTAGTAATTTCTAAGTATGCCCAACGACAGACTAAGCTGCATGGAATCAGAAATGGGTACAGAAAAATAAAAGCGTTTAGAAGTGCAGAATCAAGTTTTTGTAAAAATTGAACGAAACGGGTACGTGTTGGAAGCGTGTATATATATATATATATATCATAAGTCACTAAACATAAAATTATATTTAAATAGATTTTTAAAAAACAAAATTAATTTTTTATTGTGATATTATATAAATCATTTTTTAATAAAAATAATTTAGTAAAATTCACATTCTCTCTCTAGCGAGAGGCGATAAAGAAGCGATGCATCTCCGGTGACCTTGTGCTTCTCTGACAATTGATTTTTCCCTCCTCTCTTCTCTAATCTTTATCTTTCAGAGTGGAATCGGTGATCTCCGTTGTTTTCAATACATGTTTTATCGATACCCCTCTCCGAAGTTTGTTATTCAGTGTTTCTTTTTGATTAAGTCGGTTTTCTAGTTTTAATTTCAGGTTGCTTTGAGAATTTTGTTCTTTTGGTGTTATAATGTAGGAATTAGGTCTAAGTTTTCAATTTTGGATTTTCAGGCTTAGGTTTAGTCTCTCGCCTGTGTTTGTTTATATGTTCGTATTTTGTTTCTAATAAAATCTGGATTTCTCCGGAGGTTTAGGTTTAGATCTAGGTATGATGGCATAGATCCATATTTCTTCTTTGGTTTGTCTAGTGTAGTTTGTCTCAGTCCAGTTTTTTCGATTTGAAATCGTGTTCTTGGTCTTGAGGATTTGAATCCTCCTTATCATAGGCGGCTGCACATCTCATCATCTTCACTGGCGGTTTAAGCGTTGAGATTAACACATCTCAGATAGGTCTTAAAAAAGTAGGACCTCTACGACGTTGGTGTCTCAATGAAGGCAATGACCGTCGGTAAAGGACATCTAACAAGATAAAGCGGTTTCGAAGATGGTTATACTGGTGTTAGCCAAGAATTATGAAGCACAATATCTTCTCCCGATCGGAAAACTTGCCGGAAAATACATGCCGACATCATCAAAATTGTGACACGTTGCTGGAAACGTGTTGTCTATGAAAACATGATAAAACTAATGGTCATCTTGTATGTGGACTTTTTGTTGTATTATTTGTGTTAAAATTGTAGCCCATTAAGCATAAACTTAATAGAGTTGTTTTCAGGTGCAAAAAAAAAAACAATAATAATATTCGTAGTCTTTTATTGTTTGAATTTTAATGTTTTGATTAAAATTGACTAAATTAAACCGCATAATAAAATAGAAGGTAAAGAATTAGTTATTGGTTTGTTTAACGTTTTAAAGATTTTCACATGATATAAACAATTTCGAACTTCCAAAACACTTCTAATTCAGAATCGTGAGCTTTCACCAAGCTTCCAGACCTTCACTTTTGGAATCGCAATTCCAAAATGGTTCCGGAAGATTCTAAATGCTTTTAATTCTGTTTCCGATTCTAAAGCGAGAAACGCACCATCCTTAAAAATTCCAAATTTATTGTTATATGTGAAGACGATTTTATCTGGTATTTTATTCAGTAGATTATATATGCAGTCAATTTACAACGCACTCATTTGTATTATTATTTATTGGTGCTATGGTATATTTGTAAGTAAATATGGAAATTATGAGGTCGTATTTTAGACAACTGCTTCTTCAGGCTGATACTTAGTCAAAAATTATCAGGTTCAGTTCTTGTGTTCTTTATTTCGCCTACCAATTGAGCAGAGCAACACAATAGAGAACGATGCCTACATAGTTTAGGTAAGACTTTATCGTCAAAGCTGTATTAGCTTAACTAGAGCATCCTCTGCGTTAAATAAAATAATTTCGTGACTAAAAAAATAAACAACAACGTTATAATGGCTGTGGCTTGGCGTCTTTGACAGATGTTTGCTTAATCCGATTGCCTAATTTTGACACTTATTTGCAAAATATAACTCAATAAGAACGAAAGAAACTTCTGCCGGTTGCATTATCGGAATCTGTTCGCAGGTTTCTCAAGCTTGGAGATTTCTACGGTTCCTGCTCTCTTTTGTCTGTGATAATACCATGAATCGGTATCACAATGACCTTCATCAAAACAGAGTGATCATCGAAGCTAGGCCTGAAAATGTTTTTCCAAACCAAACGACTCCAACAGCGAATTTGCTTCCAGAGCATGATTAAATCAAATCATGGATGTAAACCAAACAAGACGAGTCTTTTTCTTACCTATATTATGAGGGTTGATTCTGGGAACTTATCTCATGGCCGTGTGAATATTTGAAAAACCAAAAAGATAAGCGGAGGCAAAAGCATTGACAATGGAAAAGGAAATAAACTCTTTCTATCATGAATTATTGTACTTTTACTCTTTCAAACTCTTTACACATTCAAAGATCCATATATTAGAATAGGCCAATAATCCCATGAACACTAATCTGGATCATGGTTATTCTTCTAACTTACCAGTAATTAAGAGTTCAGGAAAAACATCAAGAGTCTTTCACGAGAAGACAAGGTCTCCCTGTAACTCTAAACGTGGCAATAAATACCCAGAAGATAGCACACAAGGCACCCACAATTGATAAGAGAAGAAAACCTCTGTTTTTATAACGCTTCTTAGCTACGACAGTAGTGGTCACTGACGTTCCATTAGCCTTACCTCCATTGAACCTGATACGGCTAAAGCTAGACATACGTACAAAGGTTCGGTTAAGAGGACCTTCACATGCAGAGGCCGGCGTTGAAGGTATTGATTCCATAAATGCCCACAGAGCCGATGAGAACTGGCTTGTTGTTCCACCATCATTTTGATCTTGGTTTTGAGCATTTACGCTCATAATGGGATTTGTAAGATCAGGTATCACACCTAGTAAAAGGAGAAGTATTCACATTGTATCAGTGGAAAAGGCTTAGCTTTACATTAATCATATATACATTTCGGTTCAGGTAAAAGAAAAATGCAGGAAAAACATTCATGCTTAGTCGGCAATAACTTAGTAGCCAATAAAGGTAAATGCTCCTCTGAGACAAACACAAGTTGAAGTACCTGGTGAGGGAGAAGCATATGCTCCAGACAAGGATTGTGGCTCATCAAGGAGAACACCCTGGTCATCTTGAAACCATATATCGTCAGTGAATTGATTGAGAGCTGCACTAGGATCCATGATGTTGTTCAGCTCGTTGTCAAAAGTCTGGTCCTGAAAGTGTTGATAAGTAAATTGCTGTCTCTGGTCTGATTGGTTGTTAGCAAAATTACTCTGAGAGATCAGATCTGTAGAAGTTTCCTGATCAAAAGGTTCCATATCCAAAGACATGGAGACATCATGGAACAATTGGTCAAACTCATTATAGTCGCCAAATTCACCATGGTTCAAGACCTGTTCAGATTTCTTAGCTGAAGAAGTGCCGAATTCAGGGATCAGAAGATCATCCATTTCAATGTAATCTTCCTTCTCAAACATCACCAGAGGTGCTATACCAGAGGTCGCGGGAGCTGACATGACCTCACCAGTCTCTAATGAGTCAAATGTTGGCATGTTGTGTGACTGACCATTCGGCAAGAGCTCTCTAGCCGAATTATCCATCAATGTGCTCTGCAGCTCGTTTTCACTATTCACCTGCAAGTACGAATATCTATACAGTGAGAAAGTCGCAACAAGATGAGATTGTAAAATAAGACTTAATCCAATAGATTGGTAGTAAAGAGAGAAGAAACTTACCGGAGGAATAGCAACACCATTAGTACATCTAAAAGGAACACCAGGTGCATCTGGGATTGCATTGAGAAACTCATCAATTCCCTCTAGCTGAAAATTGACAGGATGGAGAAGTCCACTCTCATCCACGTGACAAGTATCCTCTCGAACCAAAGGTTGCTCAGGTACAGCCTTATTATTTTCATCTTCATTATCATCATCAGCCCATTCTTCTTCTTGGAACGGAGCACCATACTGTTCACCATTTTTAGGACCGGCACCACTTTTCTTAAACAGCTTGTAAAGAGCATAATAATCCTAAATAACAAAAACAAATCAGATAAGTCAGAGACAAATCAACCAGGGAGAACCCAACAGAAAGTCTTAACACTGTCAGCTATTCATAAAAAATACCTTGGCATTCTTGCATCTTCCTAGTTCATCTTCATCCATCGTGTACTCATGCATCACCCAATCAGTCCGCTCACCATTTGGTGCTCGACCTCTATAGAAGACAAGAGTCTTTTTGAGTCCAACAGATCTGGAATTATATTCTATGATTCGATCCTTTCCTGTTGCCTTCCAATACCCAGTTGCAGTACCTCTACTTGACCTAGCCGCATTGGGATACTTCCTACTCCTTGGAGTGAAATAGAACCACTGCCGATCTCCTGTCTTCAACATCGATTGACCTGTGTTAATGCAAATTAGATGTTTGAGTATATATGCAAGACCAAAATATACAAAATGAAATCAGTGTACGTAGACTTTGAATCTCAAATTAGAACGCAGACGAATATCATATAGTCATTCCTTACGCAAGTAGTCAACAACAAACCAAAACTCATAGATCAAAACACAGAAAACAACCTAATCAGCATACCTATTGGTAAGCGATCAATATCTAGCTAGTGATAGTCAACAAAATCGAGAGCGCAGCGATAGAATCAAGTAAGCAAAGGAAATGAAAACTTACCAGGCAATTCCTCAGGATCCATTTTGTAAACATCAACAACGCCGATGACATTGATTCTAAGCCTTCTCCTACAAATCTTCCTCTTCAGATAATACATCACAAGCTCTTCATCAGTCGGGTGAAATCGAAACCCAGGTGCACTAAATTTACCGCCTTTGAAACAGGAATCAGGAGAAGATTCTGCCATCTACGTAAAAATCAGAGCCGATCCTTTGTATAAAGTGAAATCTGTGACAAAAAGAACCCGATCAGGTCAACGAGGAGCTCTCTCAGAAAACCCCCAGATCCCTTTTCGTTGTCTCTCTGGATACAGAAGAGAAGACAAATCAAACCACTGGGAGATATGGTATGCCAAAAAAAAAAAAACAACGAATATGAATAAGAAAAGGCGGAAGACCAAAGACCATCCGATTTCGTCAAAACTATACAGAGAAAGCAACAAGACGAAGAAAATAGAAGAAAGTTGAGAATGACTCACCGCGGAAGCAAAAGGAAAATTGCAGAAGAAATTGAGTGTAGGAGATTGAAGAAACCCTAAACAATAATTTCTTCCCCAAAAAATGAAGAGACGAGTCTACGAAGAGTTCTCCGACGGCTGAGAGAGGATATTTCTTTTCATTATATTAACGAGTGGGCTCCACTTTCCTTTCTACCATTCAACTTGCATACTCGATTTTTTAAACCAATTTTACCCAAAACACGTTTTCTGATTTTTTTTCTTTTTCATGACACAAAATTATTTACATAATTGCTCCCTCATGTTTTAGCTTCTATGTTTATTTAGACTTCTAATACATAAATTTGACATATTTTCCCCATTTAACTCTATTACATGTTCATCTTAAATTTTATTAAAATGGACATTTTAACAAGTGGTTTTGTTGAATTTTTCTCTCTCTCATGGACAAAGAGAAAAATACAAGAACCAAATCTAGATCTAATAGTTGAGCCTTGTAATTGGAGTTCAGGTGAACGGTGGTTGGTGGTTCTAATAGCATCAACACCGTTCACTTTTCTGCTTTGTCTGCTAGTTTCCTTGAAGATGTAAAGTCAAGTTTGAAGTTGAAGTTTGGTGTTTTGTCCTTCTTAAGTGTAATGAACGATCTGTTGCAGTGTCAGAGGTTCGATGTTGTAATGGCTTACTCGGTATTGCTGGATCTTTGTTGTTCTTCATATCTGAATCTTGGCTTGTGAGGTCGATGTTGGGGAGGCTCGCCAAGTTTCTTTCGGATCACGTTTCTTTCCTTGCTTTGTTTTTGAGCTGTTGGTTAATAATGGAATAGTTGTTGGTTCAGTCCTTGTTTGATTCTAGGTTAGGTCATTGATTTAGACTCATTAAATACTGCCCTCGGTTGTTGATTATGTAGTTTTCTTTATAAGTTTTGATTGGTTGTGGGGCTCATTTCGTGGTTCAATTTCTCCGTGAAGAGGATAGTTGCGTTCTTTGTCAGTACAACAAGACCTAATCAAGGTCTGGTCTTTTTATGGGCTCTATTGAGGTGTCATATTTTCTTGTCTAAACTCTGCCATCTCGTTTGTCTTCAATCTCACTGTAACGCCCCGACCACCACCTCAATGAGCCCAACATCCTTTCCGGCTTATGAGCCCACTTTGTCAGCCCGACAATCGGTACACTACGTCGAAGAGGCTTTAAAAAATTGCTTACCGACCCTACAAATCACCACACGATTTTTTCATGTGTTTTGTCCTCACTCACACAGTTATGAAAATCACTTCCCAGAAGGTCACCCATCTTTCAACTACTTCATGCCAAACACACTTAACCTGAAGTTTTATCTGGACAAGTGACCAAAAAGATAAGTGCATTTTGGTGACATAGGTGACCAAATCAATTCTTTTTTACCTCTCTGCATGCAATACCATATATCATATTTCATGAAACTGGGGTGTTACAATTTACTCCCACTAACATACCGCAACGTCCTCATTGCATACCAAGATCATTATCCTCGATGGTGTGAACCCTTTTGTCTCCACACACATTTAGGTTTGACTCTAATACCACTTCCAACGTCCCAATTACCATCTCAATAGGCCCCCACATTCTCTCTGGGCCCATGGGCCCATTTTACCGCAAGAAGTTTCAGTAGATCCAGAGAATCAGCACGATAATAGATTGGCCTATACCCAAGAATGCTATTGAGGTTCGTAGCTTTTTAGGGCTTCCTAGATATTATCAGGAATTTGTCAAAGGTTTTGCAAGTTTGGCTAAGCCATTGACACAACTCACATGCAAGGATGTACGGTTTGAATGGTTGGAAGCTTGTGAGCAGAGTTTTGGGAGCTTGAAAAAGCACTTGACGAAGACACTTGTGTTGGTATTACCAAGAGTAGGTGTACCATATGTGATTTACACGGATGCGTCGAAAATTGGATTTAGTTGTGTGCTTATGTAGGAAGGTCATGTCATTGCTTATGCATCTAGGCAGTTGAGGAAACATGAAGTTATTCTATTATTCTGATAAATAATTTGTTTTGTCAACAATTAGATCGGTAATACCCGATTTATAGCCTAAATAATTCAAATTATTTAATTTGAAAACATTGTATTTTATTAAAATAATGAAATAGTTAAAATTGTTTAGTTTAGGAATATAAAAATTAAAAATTATCATTACTAGTGTGATATTTAATGTTGTGGTTGAGAATACAAAAATAAAAAACTTAAGTATCAAAAGTACACCAAATATATTATAATAATAACACTAAAATAGTTTTAATAAATGATTATAACAATTTTTGAATTAAAAAAACCAAACTTATACTTCCTCACTAGATGAGTAAAATGAATTATTAGAATTAGTAAATCGTGCTATCTTAAGAGTCTCTCAGTGTTACATTCAGAATTGTAAGCAGTCCCCTAGACAATGGCAAGTCTTCTTTAGAACTCGCGACAAATTACTCGGATGTTGTTGCATATGGTGCTAGCTCTTGATGATTGGCAGGCGTGATATCTCCCTTCTTAGAAGATTTTGTGTGCTTGAAAAACCTTTTTGGATAATTTTTTTTCATATAATTCCTAGATCCCTAAATCACATGGCTGATTTTCTTGCTCGTAGTATTAGAGGGTTGGTCGTTATTTAAGACGTTGTATAACTTTGGAGGTCCATCCTCGTTTTATAATAATTTTTAAAGTTGACAAAAAATGATCTTCACCGTCTGTCTTATGATCTGAATTGATTTTATTGATGAAAATAAATGATGAATGTAACTTTTTAATAGCTTGCATGAAAAAAGATAAACTAAGAATTGTTCTGAAGTAGAATGGGACTGCCTGATTCCTAAATATAGATTTGCTCATCCAAAGGTTAAGAAATTACCACCGGAGACGACTGCTTCATCATTACATCTTTGATCTTCATCTCTGAGAAACTACAATGCCTCAAGATCTAACCAAGTGATCTTGAAATTTACCCACATGAAGCTCTCCACGTTGAGCAAAGTAGAAGCTTTGGAGAATCACTCTCCAAGAATATAAGTCGCCGGTGAGAACTTAAAACGCAACCGCCGATGGTAGAAGAAGCACATAGAGTAGACAGATCTTCAATCTTGCTAAAGGCGAGTATTATTGGCCAAAATCCCTAAAAAGAAAGAAAGATAAAATCCGATAAAGACCAGAAGAAACTGCATATATAATAAGACTAAGAAAGCAAAAGAAAAACTGACACAAAGTTAGAGAAGAGACCGAAAATTTAATCGGCATCAAAAAGACCCGGCAAAAAATTCTCGTCGTACATCCGAAGGAGAGGATCATATAAAAAAAAATTTTCAAAGAATGAAACATGCATAAAGATCATCAAAGAAGAAAAACAAAAAATAAAATGTGAAGAGGAAAAAAATTTAACCAAAACCAACATGCGTAGGAGATCGTGGAGCCTAGATGATGTAATCTTTTCTCCACCAAACACACAATACCATATCTTCATCCCAACAAAGAGACGACTCTAGAGGACAAACGGACATGGCGGAGAGCAACAAAGGAGATGAAGACCTATAATTTTTTTATTTATATAGAAGTGAATATAATGTTCAATGAAGGTTATAAAAAAGTTACGATAACTATGAAAATTGTATGTAATTATTTGTATCTCATAAATTTTAAAGCAAGTGCATTATAATGTTAAATTAAAATAAACATATGATAGTCGAGCTCTTCTCATTATCCCACTAATAATTCTGACATCAGGGATTCGATTATTTCTTGCTACAAGTGAAAGGTTAAAAGGAGTTTTAGGGATTGAGTTTTGGGCTATAGATCATGTCTTGTCGATCTAATTGTTGACAAAAATAATATAGACATATGATAACTTTATCTTAATTAAAAAATATATATATGTATATATATCATATTAACAAAAAGTAAAACTGACTAAAAATAATGTTAGTTAAAATTAATAATAATAATAATATTACTTTTGGCAATTTTTAGAATATATGTAATTATTTTCATCCCATAAATTAAAAATTAGAACAATTTTAAATTAAAAGAAATTAAAATATATCGTTTTTGATTTAAACTATTTTTATAAAAAATACAAATAATTTTACGTTTGATAATTTTCTTTAAAATATTATGTAACCATTTTCTGTTTAAAATAAATGTGTAACTTTATAATAAACTACACTAACATCGGATGTGGTGTTAAGACTTAAGTTTTATCTTATGATGTATAAATACAATAATAAGATCAAGAAAATAAAGAAAAAACATATATTAAAACTTAATATTATGTTATAAGAAGATATAAATCTCTATATTACATTTATTGATTTTTCTTAGAATACTACAAGAAAACAAAAAAATTGGTGAAATTCTCAACTTGACGGTTAAAATTTGAAATTACTGACAGAAGTGTCATAAATTTTATAGATTCTCGACTTAAACTTCACTTCTTTATTTGTTTTTTGTGTCCTCCCATATGAAACTTTAGAAATTGTTTACTTAAAAACTCTCTGTTGCAAAATTCACAAACATATTTGGACATTCCTATTGTCGTCTTTGAAGACGATGCTATCACTTCAGCATCTGGATATGTTCAATTAAAAAAAAACCCAAACAAAAACCATTAGTCAAGAGACAATTATGAACATGCACAAAATGTTCTTTTAAAAATTGATGAATTTAGCACAAGAAATCCTAAATGATATATAATCTAATGAAGATCGAATAATTATATCTTACTTCTTTCATTATCAAAAATGATAATAATTTTAAAATATGTGAATTAAACAAGGGCTCTTGTAAATAATATATAGGGAATATATACTGTTAAATATATATATATAAAAGAGGTACTTGCTTGGGTTCCCGGGTTGATTGTTGGGATGTTGAACCATCATCATTGTTGAATTTTCATCGATAAAGTTGTATGTGCGGAGGGCAGGGAGAGCGTGGATGTTAATCCGCTGAGTGGAGGATGATGAAATTGAATTCTCGGGTGATTAAGACATCTTCTCAGGGTCTAAATTTGCTTAATCTACAAACATCCATCCATTAAGAAATAAGAGAGAAGATAGAAGTCAAATGTCTACTATATAATAACATGAAAGCATTTTCAATGACACGTTAATTACACACATTGCCATTAGAGATTTAGTTAAAATGTTTATATACGATAATTAAGGCAAGGTTAATGAAGTAAAAACCATTAAAATTATCCAATACATTATACTATATGTAGTTACTATATACTTGCATTGAATCTTCCCTATTTTGTATGTTAAATTCATTCAAAAATCTAATTATAAAGTATAAAATCTTTATCAAATCCCTATCTTTATGTCCAATTAAATTCATTTTTTCTTAAGCAATCATATAATATCTTAATTTTAGTAAATATTTATCACATATATTCCTCTACACATGAATAAATCATGAATTATTGTCGTATTCATTAAGTATATAAGATTGATTGATTGATATTCCAATATGAAATATTTTAAATTTGGAATTCGTTAAATATTTTTAATGAAACATATGTTCAAAAAAAAATTAAAAAAGAAGCATAAAACCGTAAACCATAAACCCTCTTTTTGAAAAAATAATTGTTGCAATATAATGTTAAATAGAATTTGGAATTGAGAAAACGTTTCCAAATAAAAAAGAAAAATATAATTGACTTACATTTATTGTTACTTAAATCTTTCAATATTGTTCTTTCCTTCCTATAATGAAAGAACATAAATTATTAAATTTGAATATTCATTTTAAATTAATCTCTTAAATACTCTTCTGATTTCTTAATTTATTCCCTATTTTGAGTCAAATTATATTCTAATTCTCTTATACAAACATAGAATATTTTCAAACTTAAATACGATTGAAGTTTGAATATTCTTTCATAATCAATCACTTAAAATACGACTGATTAAACACAGATGTTTTCTTTTCTGTTTTTCGAGTTATACTCTATTTTTCATAATATTAGAAACCAACTTTAAATTTCCTAAAATATCAATATAATATTCTCGAACTTAAATATATTTGAATTTTAAAATTAATAATTATTCGAATATTACGGTTAAAGAGTTCCTCATGAAAACCCTACCTCAGTACAAATATAAATACACCTTCGATGTTAGGTTTTTATATAGCTTTTTCGTCTTTTACATACACTACAAGAAAAAGAGGTTGAAACCGACGGAATTTCCGACGGTTTTATCTTCCGT
>OVAX01001189.1:0-51614 GCA_900406405.1 Lepidium africanum
ACCATCGTCCTCGTCACTGTCACTTTCCGGCAACGCATTGTCTCTAAGTGGTGGTTCGTCGCTGAACTCTTCTACTGCTCTGTCAACATCAAACTTCTCCTTCTCTCGGAACTCAAAGTCCTCATCGTCATCGTCCTCTAACTCATCCTCACCACCGATAGCAACTTCGAAGAGTTCAGGAGGTTGCGTTACTAAAGCCCTCGATTCCGCCATTAAAACCGTCGCCTAAGCTTTGTTATCGCAGATTTGCTTTTAATTTTGAGAGAGAAGACGAATTTGAGTTTCTAGGGTTCTTTGTTCGATATGGGGAAGAAACAAAAATCGGGTCGAATTTTTGGCTTTACCGAGTCTTAATCGGATTTGTAATTAGGTTATTGACGGTTTGATGACAGATTCGGTTTAATTTGTGGGTTTTCCGTACTTAATGGTTAAATACGGTACCAATAAACCTTCATAATTTTAATTACGTGTGGAAATTGGTAACGCAAAATTAATTAGGGGATATATCCTTACAACTTCTGAACAATGGGGAAATAAGAATTGAACTTTGTGATTTCCGGATTTAAACAGAGACTTAAAATTTGTGGAAAAATAGTTTGATAAGAAAGTTCTTGGAGGAAATAGACCGTTATTCCAATCTTTTTTTAAAAAAAATGGAGTCTCACACTAATAAAAAGGATCATTTGTTCAACTTTTGATAAATAAAAGTGGATTTTGATATTAAGAATATAAAAAAGGATTGGATATTAAGAAGAGGTCATGTACACGTGGAGAATGAAAGGAGAAGAGAGGGACAAGAAGAGATGGAGAAAGAGAGACGTAATTATTAATTTTTGTGCCCATTGCTTTCATTTTTCCACAAACCAAAATTTATTAATTATTGTTATATCATCCTATCAATATTTAAAATATTATAGTTTTATCAATATACATCAATACATTTGTTAGGCACACGTCTTTTTCTTTTCTTTCTATTTATTTTACTCTTTTTTTTTTCGTATATTCCTCTATTACAACCCTATCACGTTCAGACTCATATACTCCTGCATGTTAAAATTAATAGATGATTTCTAAAGAGTTGAATGACAGTAACAAATATAGGATTTAATAAAATGTTATGACAACTATGACTTTAAATATTAGTAATAATTTGTGATATATTATATACAATTTTATTTGTAACAAATTATATGACTTTATTCTGTAACGATTTGTGATAAAATTTTTACTAGATTTATTTGTAATAAGTATATTATATGACGTTTTTGTTACCAATATGCATTTGTGACATTTATATTGTAACTATTTAAAAATAGTCTTAACTTCATAACGATATCTTCATATTGTGACGAAATATTACATATCAATACAAAAAAAATTTTTGTAGTGATTAAAGAATTTTATAGACATTTTATAATTTTTTATTGATTTTTTTAGTTAATCTCACATATTCTTACAAATTTTCATATACTCTTACGTACTTTTAACCTAATATCAAACTCCTTTACAATATATTATTGTATAATTTTAGTAATATAATTTTGCAAGGCTTATTTTTAGAAATTTTAAATAAATATTTGTGAATAAATTTGATTTTTCTTATATGTTCTATTTTATATGAACTTTTTTAGATTTCAAACATATTATCATTGGAAGAAACTAATATAGATTAGTTCATAGAATATTTTTTAAAACGTTTATGATTTCATTCACAATTTACTGAAATTTATTTTAATTTATTAAAGAATTATGCTTTGCAAGAAAATAACTTTTAACTCTTGAGGTAACATCTAATATTTTGAAAGATAGTTTTCTATGAACAAAAAGTTTTGAAATCAACGAATCAATAACAATAAACTTAAAAATATATATAAAGTCATTTAAATTCATTTTAGTTGAATAATACTTAACTTTTAATGATTTAATTTTTTAAAGATATCAAAACCACTAACACACAATTTTGATAAATTTTTCAAAAATCAAAATCGAATAACAGAATACTTGAAACTTTATAACTCTTACTAAATTATATATAAAAAGTTTTCTAATGCTATTTACTCTGTAATTATTTTAAAAATCAACTATGTATAAGTCAAATTTTTTGTTTGTTTCTTCATTATAGAGCTATTCGTCTTACAAATACTAAAAAATCTTTATTTGTTTTCGTTATTCAATATCTTAGTATATGTAACTAATAAATTAAAGAAATACATGAATTCAACCTAGATGACATCTTCTAATGAGTGAATTTACTATCCTCTTTTCTCAAACTAGATTATTTGTTAACTTATATATTTATATTTTATAGACAAATTGTAATTTTCATATATTTATAGTAGAAAAATATGAGTAATAGTGAATGTGTTTGTGTTCATTCATGAGCTTCAAAAATTATATCAAATTTTCCATGGAAAGATAAAAACTCTAAATCCAAAATCTTATGAAAATAAAATATCATTTTGGATTATCGTGCAAATTTCGCACATTTCTTTTGTTTTACTATTATTTATTAATACACAACATAGATTACTGTATGTTATAATTAGCCTTGTTTTATTTATTAATACACAGTGAAGATTTAATACCAACTTGATGAGGCTAGTCAGCCTTGGAAAATGAAAATAAAAAACATAAAATACGAAAATTCATTGAACTAAATTTATTGTAAAAAAACTGATATTTCAATTCTATGATGTAAAATGTAAAAGTTTCTTATTAGTGGTTTGGTCCATGAATATATGAAACATATACACTCTGAATTAGATTCTATACTATCAAAAACTAAGTATAGTAAGATTGAATTTGATCTTACATTTTGAAATTTTTAGTTTCTTCTCATGTAAAGTTTGTTAGCTCATGAAAATTTATTATTTTGTCAATTTAATCAAATATATTATATTATAAAAGAATACAAAAATAATCATTTTAGTTAAATCTCACAAATGTATATATAAATGGCAAAAATGAACTCATGTTCCTATATTTTCTAACCAAAATTTTGTTACTATTAATTTTCATAATAGGATTAATTGATATATTTGGGCTAGATGCACACATCTACCTTTTGAATTTTTTAAACAATATGGGCCGAGTTGTGAAGGCCCATTTATAAGTCCATACTGAATTATGAAACGACAGCGTTTTCCTATTATAATGGGCACTTTCGTTTGGTGTCGGTGTACGTTGAGTTTCGTCTTCCTTTCCTTTAAATTGAAGCAACGGTTAGATCTTAACAAATACAAAAACGGTGGTGATTAGTCNTCAACGGTGGTGATTAATCAAATCTTAAAACGTCAAAGGTTGACTATTAAGTTATAATCTATAGATATATCTGAACCGTCCATTTGTAAATCGACGGTCACTATAAAACGAATCGAATCTTCTTTTTTTTTTCTTTTTCTTTTCTCGTCTGAATCAATTTTTCACAAAATCCATTTTCGTCAAAACATTGACCCGCCCAAATTTGACTCTGCTTAGATCTTGATCATCGTCTCCGAATCTTCAGGCGTAAAATCCCTAGAATCTAGATCTTCTGATTTCGATTATCGGAAATCTTATTGAATCGAATGAAATATTGATTGTTTTTTCACACGAATTAGGGATCTGTAGTTTCGTTGACGATGAGCGACTCGGTGTCGATTTCGGTTCCTTATAGGAATTTGAGGAAGGAAATTGAATTGGAGACGGTGACTAAGCATCAAAATGAATCTGGTTCTTCATCGTTATCTTCTTCAGCTCATCATTCGGATCAGAATGATTCGAATGATGATGAATCCGCATCGAAGAATTGCAGTTTAGTAACTCTTGTTCTTAGTTGTACAGTTGCTGCTGGAGTTCAATTTGGATGGGCATTGCAACTTTCGCTTCTAACTCCTTATATCCAGGTTACTACAATATAATCATTGTTGCCATTTCTGTCATTTGTGCTTTTTCTCTGCTAATTCAGTCTTCGAGGGTTTTATTCTTTTGTACCTTTGTACGAGGAAGTCGAGTACTTGTAGTTGAAACAATGAAGTCTGATTGTTGGGTTAGGTAGATATTATTGACCGAGTTTATTTCACATTTGAAATGGTTGGGAAAAGAGATACTTTCGTGTGGAACTATATCATTGCTGATAAAACAGCTTTATCCGAGATGCGAGTTTAGCTACATTGTCTATGTTCATTGGGATTATTTAAACAATTGTAAAAATATAATAGATCTTTTTGTTGGCTTTTTTGGAACTAGAGTAGATTCAGAATGTTTATCACAGGATTGCATTATGTTTAGACACCCAAATTTGATTGTACTGCTCCTTTATGTATTAGCTGGATAGTTATGGTGGTGAATAGAACTGTTCGTAGATCTTTGTTTGTTGGCAGCTTTTTGATTTTCTCGTTATTGGTGAACCCTTTGAGATTTATCTAACAGTGTTGCATTTGGCTGGTTTATGCAGACCCTTGGAATATCGCATGCATTTTCTTCATTTATTTGGCTATGTGGCCCAATTACAGGCCTTGTGGTAGGTTTGCAATCAAATTTGACTTTCTTCACAATTCTATCTGTTATATAAACCTGCACGTAAGGTGTCACGGGAGTTAAAGATTGATTTATATAGCATTTTGTTGGTACTTACTAGTTTGTTGGGTTTTAGGTCCAGCCTTGTGTTGGTATTTGGAGTGATAAATGTACTTCAAAGTATGGGAGAAGAAGACCATTTATTCTCGTTGGATCACTCATGATCTCCATAGCAGTAAGGGCCAATAGAAGATATGATTGTTGTTATACTTTTTCTATAGGAGATAGCTGGCTACACTGTTTTATATAGCTAAACAAAACTTGCAATTTAGGTGATAATAATCGGGTTTTCTGCAGACATTGGGTATCTGTTAGGAGACACAAAGGAACATTGCAGGTTCGTTCCTATTCCCCTGCATATGGCATGTTTCTGTACGAAATGTATAACATTAAAGTACTTGACAACTTGATGTGTATCTGTAAATGCAGTACTTTCAAAGGCACACGAACCAGGGCAGCTTTTGTCTTTATCATCGGGTTTTGGTTGTTGGATCTAGCAAACAATACAGTGCAGGTTCAGATCCGTTTTTTTCAATCTACTGGAGTGAATCTATTAGTAATTACCAAGAGATGATGTGTTCTGCTATTTGTTTCAGGGACCTGCTCGTGCTCTACTAGCCGATCTATCTGGTAATGACGGAATATCACCATACACTCAACAGATTAGAATTCTAATATGCTATTCTGTAGAAAAACACTTATGAGATGTCTCTTACTCTTTTAAGGTCCTGATCAGCGAAATACTGCAAACGCTGTGTTCTGCTTGTGGATGGCCATTGGGAATATCCTTGGGTTTTCTGCGGGTGCTAGCGGCCGTTGGCAAGAGTAATTTTCGAGATCTTCATTTTTAAAAATGTGTTTTCCGTTTCCTCATTTGTAATTTTGCATTTTTCTCCAGCTATCAAATGATCTGGCTATTTTATTGAACAGATGGTTCCCGTTCCTAACTAGCAGAGCATGTTGTGCTGCATGTGGAAATCTTAAAGCAGCATTTCTTCTTGCAGTGGTAAGCAGTATGTTTAATTTTTTGTCACTTGCATCTCACCAAGTCCTCTAAATAGCTATGGAATCTTCTGGTCTAAGCGAAATCCTCTAATGTATATATAATGTGGGTCATATCTTGCAAATCAAGGCATTTGATGTTTGTATGTCGAAATGAATTAAGAAGTGATTTTGAAAGTTGATTCATATTAATGCAACTAGTGGTCTTTGTTCTTGTTTTGCAGTCTGAATAGATTATTTTACATAAAATATTAAGAGTTTAATTATTTATTGCAGGTGTTTCTCACTATATGTACACTTGTCACAATCTACTTTGCTGATGAGGTTCCCTTTACAAGCAACCAGCCAACCCGCAAACCAGATTCTGCACCTTTGTTGGATGATCTCCAGTCTACAGGCGTTGAACACTCAAAATCGAATCATGGTACTGCCAATGGGGTCAAGTATGAGAGAGTGGAACGTGATATGGATGGACAGCTTGACAAGTCAAAGAATGAGCATCAAGATGAGAGTGTCATGGATGGCCCTGGATCTGTTTTAGTGAATTTGCTAACTAGTTTAAGGCATTTGCCACCTGATATGCACTCAGTTCTTATCGTCATGGCTCTTACATGGGTGAGTGCTAGAGAACCATTTGTATAAATTATTTCGTTTCCCACACTGTCATCTGGATTCAAATTCATTATCAATTGTTAAATTATTTCCTTCTTTTAGAAATTGATTGTGGTCTTGTTCCTTGCAGTTATCGTGGTTCCCCTTCTTTCTCTTTGATACAGATTGGATGGGAAGAGAAGTTTACCATGGGGATCCAACAGGAGATAGTTTGCGTGTGGAACTCTATGATGAAGGTGTACGTGAAGGTGCATTTGGTCTGCTACTAAACTCTGTAAGAACCTACATAAAAATCTCTTCTAGAACTGCTCTGCACTTCAATCACTCGCCTGTTATTGAAATTTTTGTGTTACCGGTTTTTGTAGGTTGTTCTTGGGATCAGCTCATTCTTAATTGAACCAATGTGTCAGCGAATGGGTGCAAGGGCTGTATGGGCTTTGAGCAACTTTACCGTATTTGCCTGTATGGCAGGAACAGCTGTAATTAGCTTGATGTCTCTCAGAGATTACAACAAAAATGGAATTGAATCTCTAATAGATGGGGACAAAACAACAAGAAACGCAGCCGTAATCGTCTTTGCACTCCTTGGTTTTCCTCTAGCTGTACGTGTTACCATAAACCAAAATTCTCTATTCTTTTCTTGTTGCTACATTTCTCTGAAATCACCAAAACCATTCCCTTCTATGCAGATCACATACAGTGTCCCCTTCTCTGTTACAGCAGAAGTAACTGCTGATTCCGGTGGCGGTCAAGGTCTGTAATTGCATATATTCACCACATTTGTAGATAAATCTTAGATTTTAGGAAGTTCTAATCGTTTAGTTTCCTCAATATAGGTTTGGCTATAGGAGTGTTGAACCTCGCAATCGTTATTCCTCAGGTAATCATCTTATTTCAATGATCAAACTCATTCTCTTGTATAATTCCCACTCAATTCGAGTCTCTAGACTTGGACTCAGTGTCTGAATATTGTTTCTGGTTCAAAAACAGATGATAGTTTCACTTGGAGCTGGTCCATGGGATGCATTATTTGGAGGAGGAAATTTACCAGCTTTTGTTTTAGCATCTGTGGCTGCTTTAGCTGCTGGAGTTATTGCCTTGCGTAAGCTTCCTACACTCTCTAGTTCTTTCAAGTCTGCCGGTTTCCACATCGGATAAAATCTAACCAGGACCATCAATTCAACAACCGAGCCACGAGCCTTTTTCCGGCGATATACACTTTACAAAATTCAGAGTTAGATCCATTCAATTCTTTTTGGTCATGTTCTTTCCTCTTGGGGTATATGTATTATGTAATATTTAGGTTTTGTATATTAAGTTTTGTTATATGTTTGTTTTACATAACAATATGATACTTAATGCATATATAAACAAAGCATTTCCAAAGAAAGAAGAAAAGAAAATTCAAACTAGATTACATAAGTCGACAGGAAATGAAGAAATCCTCGGAAATAAAATCTCAACAAAAAGAGCAAAAAGATTCTAAACACAAGAAAAGTAAAGAAAATAGTCGTAGGGAAAATATTTCAAATCCGTAAGTCGAAATTTCAGTGGTTAAGATTTATCCAGCTAATGACTTGGTATCAGAGTGTTCGATTTCTACCCGTGGCATTATAATAGCTTAAAAAAAGATTTTAGGAGTAGATTTTAAGTTATGGATCGAGTTTATCAATCCAACTGTTGGAAAAAAAATAATCTCTACTAAAAGCAATTGAGTGAATGATGAATGCTCCAATGCGAAATAATAGTTTCACCAAAATGTACTAAAATCATAACTAAACTCCAATAATTAAACAAATTTTATATTTGTCTATAGTCAATTTGCAGAGACAACTATATTGGGTCGGTGAATTCAGTCTATAATCAATTTCAAATAATAATGAGTCCAAACATAATAAATGCTCATATAATGTAGGTTGTTGATGACACTATTTGTACACAAGTTCCTATATTTGTTGATCTAAGCAAAGAAACTAAATTCAAACTAGCTTCACGAAAGCTATATCAAAATCAAACTCTATCTTCAATAATGAGACAAAACAAACCCAAGTTATGTATAATCAATTTACATAGACAAATGTATGTAAATGTAATAATGACCATAAATCATGGGTTGTTGAGACACTCAATTTAATACAAATAAAAAACATTGAATGCCTTAATAATATTTCTTTAAAACCCTTTCTACAATTTACCTTCAATTCATCCTCATTCACTTTTTTTTAGTAGTCTCTCTCTCTCAGCTCTCTCTAAACGTTTGCCTAAGATCAATCGATATGGCTAAGGGAAGAGGTAGTGCATCATGGTCGGCTCGAGCCATTGTAACACTTATGGTTGTGTCAGTTTTGTTGCTTCATGCTCAAGCTGTGACTTACACAGTCGGTGACTCTAATGGTTGGACCTTTAACGCTGTTGGTTGGCCTAAAAGCAAACACTTTAGAGCCGGTGATGTTCTTGGTATACTTTCACATCCTTTAAATCAAGCTTCAATAATATTATATTTTTTCATATTCATATATGGTATTTAAACTAGTATAAGCTACTTATGTGGTTATCTAATTATACGGGTTCCCTCTAATTTTTTTTCAGGGCTTGTTTTAAGTAGATGTATTTATTTGTGCTATAACTTTTGAGATATCTATGTTTTCCGCCGGTTTTATATTTGTAATGTTCGCATTCCTCATTATTTTATAAAAAAGATTCATATATCATGCAAAAACGAAATCATGTTTATTGTTTTTCTTTCTATTTTTGGTAAAGCAAAAATGAAAATCGTGTTTGTAAGTTTACCTTTGTCACGAAAATTCTTGATATAGTTCCAACTACTTAATGCATATATCTTTGATCAAAATATTATATGATTAACTTAAAACTTTATAATATATTCCAAACTTGTGGTTGTTGCAGTTTTTAACTATAATCCGAGGATGCATAACACAGTGAGAGTAGATAGTGGAGGATACAACAACTGCAAAACACCTGCAAATGCTAAACCTTACACTTCAGGCAAAGATCGTATTACTTTGTCTAAAGGTCCAAACTTCTTCATCTGCAATTTCCCTGGTCATTGTGAAAGTGCCATGAAAATCGCAGTCTATGCAGCTTAATCATCGATCATCATCAAGCTAGCAATCAAATTAGTTTCCATCGATCACTTTGTTATGTTTTTAAGTTATCGACCAATAAAAGTTTGTATGAGAATCTCTAATTAATATGCTTTCTGACAATTATCCGGTCCGGTTAATGTAGATAACCAGAGTCGGTTTAGTAGCTTGAAGGATCCTTTGTTATGCAGATTCAAACGAACCTCTTAAGATATAAATATTTTGCTTCAAACAATATTGCAAATACTTCATAACAAACATTTATGTAATTTCTTATGTTCTACATTTGATTTAAATCAACCAAGATAAAGACGTGTCTTTTAGGAATATAGATTAAGGGAAAAAAAATTAAAAATTGAAAATGATCCGAATCCAAAAGAATTTTAAAAAGAAAAAAAAAGAGAAAATGACAAAACGAGAAAAGCATCTACGCATGTCAACAAGTTCTACAAGTGGCGTGTTTAGCTTCTTGCTCTAAAGTCAAACATTTATCATGATATAGTTGACATTTGTATGGTCCGGACATATCCAGTAAATTTTTGTATGTATTGGACATCAATACAATATAATTGTACACGGAGGATAAATATACTCAATAGACAAAACTACATTATATATATGTTCATAGTAGACGAGATTATATGGGATAGATCACAGAATATTTAGAAAAAGAAGTATTTCTTAGACGAGATCATATGGGATAGATCATATCCAGTAAATTTTTGTATGTATTGGACATCAATACAATATAATTGTACACTAAAGATAAATATACTTAATGGACAAAACTATATTATATATGTCCATCGTAGGCGAGATCATATTTTACTCTTTTTTTTTGAAATTCTCTTTTTATGTAAAAAGGTATTTTGCAGAATGTTTAGAAAAAAAAGTATTTCTTAGAATTTAAAACTCAAATGAGGTATTCTCTATAATATTCTCTAATCTAAACTCACCCCAAAATTTGAACAATATTATTTGAATATTACGCGACATCATATAATCATATTCTAGAAAAAATTGATAGCAGAAGTGGACTTAGCCACTTGAACAAATAATTTTATAGATTTTTTTTTTACTTATATTATTCAGTTTGCATACAAAACTGGGGGCTAGAACAAGTCTATTATCAATTAAGATTTCTAATCCCTTAATAATTTTGTGACATTGAATCCATTGATTCAAATTACAGGATACTTCAACACCTTTTATTTTTCTAAATGATTTACTCTTAAGATTTTGAGTGTACTTATATATTGTATATGTACTAGTTTTTGGGTGGAATTACTTTTATTTTTGAATTGAATAAAAAATCTCAATTTGACAAAATTTGTAGACCTTTTGGCAGTAGACTTATATACCTTCTTTTTTTTTTTGTGTCTTGAATTAAACATATTGTTTCTTAATTTCTACGAAAATAATGTAGCAATATATTTTCTAATACTCATGAACAATCCGCAGGATTAGATAACTTAGACTTATGTACACAAAATTCAAAGAGAGATGTTAACAGTGATTAACGAGCACCGATTATAGATAGGACCTTTTGCCTAAGTTCATGGATGACCTGAAAAAATTGAGGAGAAAACAATAAGATTGAGACTCTTTGAACAGAATAATTATAGAAAAGAGGAAATTGAAGAGAACGAACAGAGTTTGAAGAAGAGAGCTTAGCCCAAGTTTGGATATGGGCACTATTGGATTTAAGGTGAGAAGGATAAGCAGCTTCTGTGTTTATGAAGTAATCTGTGTTCTCTGTTGCTTCACCAACCCACATTTCGTTTTGCACATCCTTTGTTCTTTTTATTACATTGCAGAATCCAACCTACCAGAAATTGAGACCCACAAAGTTAATTTCTTAATGCCTCTGTGTTTAAAACTAGATAAGATTCCGATTTTTACATACCATGGATCCAACTAGATTATGGTTGATTATGGGAACAGAGATATTATCATCCATTGATGTAGTGGAGAAGCTTATAGCAAGAAGATTGTGTGAGATTTTCCCTGAATGTGAGACTTGAGTGGATCCATCTGTTATAAACACCCATTGCTTTGTTTGTTGAACATTCGTGTATGCATCTCCAACATGTACAACGTACGCAGCAATATCAAATTCACTGGAGGAAATTATTAGAGATGTTAGTGTATAGATTAGCAAAGCAAATGCGGTAAGGAGTCATTAAGATTAACCTTGATAAAGGGATTTCACCAATGTTTGACAATGAAATTGGTTTACGCGGGTTGAAAAAGGGCCTGAAACACAAGGAAATTAAACAAAGAAAATGGGATCGATTGCAGTGTTTCTACGAAAGACGGTCCACATAATAACTTACTGAAAACTTGCGGAAGCTTCTGCAGACAAAGCCTGCCATCTTGAGCTAGACGCTCTGGCATGTAAGTAAAGTAGTTCTGAATCTGAGTTCATTGATACTAGCCCTTGAATTAAGTATATTTTTCCCTCTGTCAGCTCGGTTATCTGTCACGGTAATAGACAATGATGACTGTTTTAGGAAGAAATAAGGTGCTCAAGCTAATCAATGAAGCTTATAATGCAAGAGTACAATGATGGTAACCATTTTCTAATATAAACTTCAGTCCATTCAGAATCTACTACGTGTATTTAAAACTTCCGGTTCCATCTAAGCTCATATGAACAATGTGTAAACTTACAAGTCATTGGAAAAAGTTCCTTCGTTTAGTTTGTGGTTGAAAAATCTAGATTTAGGCATTAGAATGTACCTGACTCTCGGTGGGATCCCAGATTGTTACTATACCTTCTTTTGCTTTGTGCTCTCCTTCATAATTTAAGCTCGTCACGCCAACAAGCCTGATCCTCATGAATGGGGTGACATTCCTTTCACCTAAGCCAGCGTCTTCCAGAGCTTTTGTCACTGATTTTTCCATCTGTATTTGCATAGCTGCCTGAGATTTTGATCGATGTAGTTAATAATTGTAATCAAGTATTAGAAGAAACACAATTAATATTCTACCCCAAAATTTGCTTCATATACCAAAGAAACACAATTAATATTCTACCTCGAATTTTGCTTTATATGTACTGTAAGATTTTAACTGCTCCATACTCATGTCTGCCATTAGGAGTTCAGGTTCAGCAGTCGTCTCTAAGAGCTTAAAGACCTTGGCTCCTTCGCAGTCATTGTCATCATGGCTCTGAATACCATTGATTCCTCTATCGTACTCACTCATAAGATCCTCAACAAGAGCTAAGCGCCTAAGGAAAACAGCAGAACAAAAGAAAAAGAAGGTGAGAATGAAGATAAACCATGAAGAATTGTTATCTTTGGCTCACCTGTTGGCAAATCCATCCAAATTCAGAAGGCGAGAAGATTTTCTAATATATACAAAGACTGTTTTTCTGTCCCCATAACCAGCCACTTAGAAACTTAGTATTGAGGTATGTAACATAACTATTCTAGCTTTGATGAATTAATCATGACACCCTTTATGTGATCAATTAACTATCATAGAAGAGATCCATGTGCCAAACTGATCACATAAATGTACTAAAAATGGCTCTCTACAGTTAAAATGGAAATTTAGAAACTGGAAAACTTGCCTTTGGGTATGCAGCTGGTTCACTCTACTTTCCATTTTCTCTGATCGAACTATTGACTTCTTTTCACCTAACCTGTGTATACGAAGAAAATATAAATCTTCTACAGAAGTAAGGGGGCCATGTTGCATTAAGGCAATCTTGTGTATCTACCTCTCCTTGTAAAGGATAGGGTATATTCTTGTGATGCCAGCTAGCGTTTCAGGCACTGGACCTCCACTGCACTTGATACAGTTAAAATCCAGAGGGACACCAACTTCTTTACCTTGAAGAAGGGATCACAAAACAGTCAATATAAAGAGCACAATATGGAAGCACAAACCTGATAATTAACAGACACATCATTTTAAAAATGTTAAAACCAAAAAAATAAAATCATGTAAATGTTCTTGAATATTACCACTAGCAGCCTGCTGAGCATTGTTCTTTAGAGGAGTTTTAAAGGATGAAATCCTTGGCCTTTTAAAAGGAGCAACAGACACTCTCGTCCCCAGCCTTTTCTTTTGGGTACAGTCTTGTTTACTGTTTGCACAAGCTATATCACTGCGATTCGTTATATCAACAAGTGGCTGGCCAGCTGGCCTTCCAAGTTGCTTAGCTCTTGGAAGGAAACCGTTTTCCTTGGAATTATCAACTACCCTATCTGACGCTAATTGGCCATTATTCGATAGCCCACGTGCAGCAAGTTTGGTGATATTCAGAGTACAGTCTTTCTCATCAACAGCTGCATCAAATTTCTTGATCAAATTACTCCCTGAATGTAGGTTCCCCAATTTGACTGACCTAAATTGCTTTGAAGATGACCGAAGAGGGGATACAAAACTATTTGACTTATGTATCTTGCTTGTGTTGCAACTTCCATCATTTATACCAATATCACCAAACCTTTTATCTTTTGGTGTTGCGAAAAATTGATTATCTGCCGCTATATCATCAAAGAAAGTCCCTAACTCAGGGTCTCCAAGAAGATTTTTGGCACGTTTCAGTGCCTCAGCTGACACTGACAATGATTTTCCACCAGCAGTCTGAAACATTGTTGGAGGCACCTTGAATGATTGATAAACAATTTCAGATCTCTTTACCTGATCCTCATATTGTCCTGGAGTTCCTGAATGATGCTGAACTGCAACCATTTCATCTTCTAAAATTGATTTGGCTTTCGCAATTGAAGACTCTTTTAGTGATACAGACTTCCCTAACCCAGTCCTAAACAATGGAACATCCTCAGTAATTGCTTCCTCCTGTTCTATTAACCTCGAGCATCCTTTCATCAAACAATAACTTAATCTATGACAAACCAATCGTCCAAAAAGAAAAACAAACAAGAAGACATGACGAATCATCACCTTGGAGCAAGAGATCAGACATAGAAGGAAGAGCTGTGGATTCGAGCCGAGTAGAATCCGAATCGGACTGAAGAATCCGGCCAGAAACTTCCCACCGGAAACCATCGCCGCTTGAATCGGGATACAACTCCCACGACGACATTCTACAGTTCAGCCAGAGAGAATTGATTCGTTTATCTGATTCAACCAGAGAACACAAATTCGCGATGAATAAATTCCTCTATCTTACGACCACAAGAAGGAGTGTGGAATATCGTTCTACTTATATTATTCTAAGTCAAATCAAACCAAGCGACTATGTGTAGTTAGGGTTTATGATTTACCTTTTACTCCGGTCAGAGACAAACGAGGAGGACGCCGAGATGAAGAACTGTGAAAAGGAGGAAGAAGAGAAACAGATGAAGAAGAGAAGAGGATTCGCAAAAACAATTTTGGATGCTCCATGGTTTAGATTCCCGCGTAAGGATCCGATTTGGACCCGTCCGATTTTGGATACTCCATGGTTTAGATCCAATTACTATTCAATCAATAAAAGCGGGAAAGTTGAAACATATATTTGGGGCTAAACATTAATCTTTATTATTATTATTCGAATATTGATACTAATAAAGATTAATTTGACAATATTAATATTAATCATCGAACTATTATCACTCAGGCGGAAGCCAATTATAAAGAATGGTCTTCTGTTAGAAGTGAATTTTTTGGTTACTCGAAAATCAATAAAAACCAATTCGTCGCGGTCTTTTCTACAACTAATTCGAGTTTCATGGGCTATAAATGCTTTGTGGATAGTTCTTGGAAAAGTTCAGATTTCTAATCCTGTTTAGATTGATTATGTTTCCCAGATTCAGTAGATGATGTTTGCATGAGAGTTCGGAGAGTACATAGAAGTTTATATGCCCTCATTCATAAATATAAGCTTTACTTTGGGCAATAAAATTACTCATGGCACTCTAAATAACAGAGGTGGAATTTTCGACGGACTGCGAAACTATTTTCAAGATCTTAAACCAATCAGATAAGTGGCTAACTTTCCGTCCCTACTAGGAGGAATTTCTGAGACTAAGTTTTTTCTTTCGTTTTACTTTCCTATTTGTTATACCTATATTCTTAAATCATAAAGCTGATTTTTTCGCTCGGTAAATTAGATTAGATGCTTATGATTTATGTTTGTAATTTTGTTCACCTTTTTGGGGCTTATATTAATAAAATTCACGTTGACAAAGAAAATCTTTATTATTATTACTATTATTGTTATTTTTCGGTCAAATATTATTATTTTTCTTTATGTTACAGAATTACAATATGTCATTGCAATTTCTATAGAACTGATATTATAATATGAAGATTTCATGTGATATTATTAGTTAACTAGAGAATTTAGTTATAGATTGGACTTTGATAGTTCGTATATAACTATAGAGCTGAAAAAAATTAAAATTCATGTCACTAAATTATATAATTAAAATAACAAAAAAATTATCTAGGTAAAATCGTCAACATAGATATATACAATTAGATTATACCACGAAAAGGATATGTTTTATCTAATATATTATTTTCATCAAATTTATGCTATTTCGTACTATTTCACACGAATTTGACATGTAACATTTTATTTTTTGATGTATAAAACATAGTAATTATTAATGTATAAAATAAAATAACATTTAAAAATTATGAAATTTATAAAAATTATGCCATAATTTAAAATTCTAAAACATTGACATAATTGTTTTGACCTGCTCTAGTTTTTATCAATGGTTTTGCTAGATGAGAAAGAAAACAAAAATATATATATACATAATTTGAAAATGTAAGAATTCTGATATTTGAATTTGGGCTTTGTGATGACATATGCACAGTAATTACAAGTCCTTACAAGCCCATTAATTGAACTTGTTATTTGTTCTAATGGTTTTTATTGGGCTTTGTATTTTTTCAATAGACATATGTCATATTAATTGCAGTCTTTATTATAATATCTTGATGTTTTTTTCTTAGACAACAATGGATTTTCTTGAAATAAAATATAGTTTTCCTAATGAGAATATATTGACCGAGAGAATCTGAGGCAAATAATGATATTGTCGTATATGATTATAATCAGACAATAATGTGACAGCCAAATTAAATAAAAACAAAATAGATATTTTAATTATTGATTATATATAATATAATTGGTTATTGTTTGGTCCTACTCCAACATTTCCTTCAAGCTTCGGGTCACGCCCTCTGCAATCTCAAATGAGTACGACCTCACACTATCTAATATAACGTTTATTTATATTCCACGACTTTTTAAATCGAAATTTTCAATTAGGACAACATTTATTTAAAACATCAACCAATTTTACAGATTATTTAAATACAAAACTACAGATTAAGATTTTTTTTGATGGTCAATTTAATTTTTTTTAAATGATAATATATTTTCTAGATATATATATTTTTTGAAAAATAGATTGTTTAACTTTCCTATGCAATTGTTATTTGATAATGATAATAGAATTACAAACTTATAAAATATGTATTGAATTATTATTGGTTTAGAGTTATCCAATTTTTCAGAAATGCAATTTAAAATTTACTTCATCTGTAATATACAGATTTCATAAGAAATAAATGACATGATATACATTACTAAATTTCACCTAAAAAATCCATTATTATCCAATTGGTAGAATAAAATATTAAACCGATAATCCCTCTAATCAGCTATTTTTATTTCAACCCTGAATTAATCTAGATTATAACATAAGTATATGCTAAGTTATCCTAAAGATTGAAGATGAAGTTAACCTCCATTGGATTCCAAATTAACCAGCAACGAAATATATAATGAAATAGTTAAACAATGAGTAGAAGAAGTAAATAGATAGGTATACTAAATTAGACATAAATAATTAGATATAAATCTAATAAATAAAGATTTAGGTTTGAGTCATAGCTTTGATGTCTGACACATTCTCACCAAATCTGAGGCAGTCTTCTCCATTTCCATAACTTTGACCATTATTCGCCTTCTTCTTCTTTATATATTATATAATTTATATAAAAGAAAAGTATTATTTTTGTTTTGTTTTTATTGCCGAATAAAATATATATTTCCTTTTGATCTTACATTTGGTTTTATTCTATTTATGTATACATTTGTTAATTTACACACAACATCAACATCTACATGTCGGTCATCTACAATACATAATAACTTAATCTCCTTGAATTTTAGATTAGGTGCTTGTATTTATTATGTGTCTATATAAATAATTAAATAAATAAAATGTCTTTCAGTTTCATATTACTTATTATTGTAAACTAAATTTGTTTGTTCAGTTTAGTTGTTATTCTCATTTTCAATGTTATTTTCAATACAAAATTATCTCATTTGTCCATAATTAAATAAATAAAATATTAAATGATTTATAATTCTAATAGTCAAATAAGGACATAATAGAACATTTACTTTTTTTTTATAATATGTGCACAAAACTCAAAAATAATAAGTAAATTGAAACGGAGAGAGTATAATTTTTTAGCATAATCTAGGAGTGGAGGTTTTTTTCAATAGATGGTGCTTTGAACTTTAGAACAAATTTTTTAGCCTGCACGAAATTATTCTTATGTGACATGATACCTTAGCCGTGACTAATGAAATAAAATTTGGTTGAAAAAAGAAAAAGAAAACGAGTGTATGATTGAGGAACTCTCTATAATGAGTTCAACTTACTACTAGTTTATATGCATAAAACGTTAGACATTGGTACGTACATATGTACATTAACTATATATATGAATGTATTAATGTGTATGAGTGTGTGTATATATATAGTGTATGGGCAATGGAATCTAAGCAAAAAGATAGAAAATGATGGAGGATTGATTTAACATAATGTCACTGTAAAGAAAGAGAGATAAGTCTCTCAGCTTTCGATAAAGATGAATAACACTTTGGGTTTTACCTTTAAACCACATGCATGGCCACTTTGGATCTGTACGTAATTCTATAACACTTCATTTATATATGTATATACATATACGTACGTCAAATGTACACGTGTATACATGAGAACTAATTAATGTGATTTTTTCTTAGTTACTTGAGTTTTCTTTAAAAGTACAAGTGTTTGTTATATATGGACAATTAATTACCCGAACAAGTCTCTTTAATCACAATCACATGCACGTTATTATCTTAATTAACAAAAGCAACCTTTCTGGTCAAGTGGTCAAAACTGACTATCAAACCCTAAACTTGTATACTGTGTATATCTTTCTTCTTAACTCTAATGAAATCTACAATTTTCTATTATAGAAAATTATATTTTAAAGCTTAAAGAAATAATACGAAAATGCTACTATCTCCGTTTCAAATTATAAGATATTCTAGCAAAAATACACATATTAAGAAATTCATTTATTGCTTTTTGAAAATAATTTTATATTTTATTTAAAAGTAATATAACCAATCATAACTTATACTGCAGAATATTAAATGTCAAAAACTATCAAATTTATTAAATTTTGCAGACAAATGTGCAAAACATCTTATAAATTGAAACAAAATTGAAAACCTTAAACATCTTATAATTTAAAACGGATGAAGTATTATATTATATATATATATATATGGCTGCAACCAACAAAAAAGAGAGTTGAGTTTACATAAACAATACAATAAACATCTTGCACAATTTTCAACTTTTCTTTTCAGATTCAATTTGCGAGACAATATAAATGAAGAGAAAAAAAAAATCTCAAGTCTTGAGAAATCCTCCAAAAAACGGTTAAATCCTCTAGTGTGCAAATATTATCTTCCTAAAAACTGTTTTTATCATGCGAAAATAAATATATCAAAATAACTTCCATTTGGACATGTAAATATGATACATTTCTAAGATTTCTTCTACAATTTTTATCACTCATTTATGTTTCTTAATTACACTAGATTTGAAAACAATACCAAGTTACCAACCTACGTACCTCCGAAAAGTATTAAGATAATTTTACACTCAATATATAATCTTACAAACCTTAATCCACACACACTTAAACCGGTTGGATCATGTAAAGCCATATATTGTTGGATCTATAATTATAATAATAAATTAAGGCCCAATCAACCAAAACCAAATGTCATTAAGCAAGTCTATATAAAATTGAGATAAGCATCGGATTCCTAGAAGTTTGTGGGCATAGGAGAGAGCGTGCATGAAATAATATTATAAAGCTAAAAAATAAGTTAAAAAATACACACACAAAAAAAGAAAGAAAGAGAATTTCGGGAAAGTTAGGGTTCAAGTTTCTAAAGTGAGGTGCCCACACGGTTGTAAGAATCCCAAGCAATTCAATTACTACAATCTCTATTTTTGACATTATTAATTCATATTACTAGAATTATCAAAATTCTTATATTGCACACGTGACACAAAATTATGAAAAAATTTCCGATTTATCTGCTTTTTCTTTTTTTTTTGTCAACCTTACTCTTATAATTAAATCGATAAAGACTGATCCATAACCTAAACTCAAATGTTAGAATTTCTTTTTTTCCTTCCCTTTGCATTAAAGAGAAATTGAAGTCCAATGCCTGAAAAAAGTTAAAGTGACTACGTCCTCAACATCTACTTTCCTTTCACGTATATAAAAACAAATATGTAATCATATATAATTGGTTAATTTAGGTTTTCATTGTCAAAAGTCACTCATTAATATTTTTGAGCATTTTTAAACAACTAAATGGATATATACTATCTGATTTACAATCCAAATTTCCTCTTTAACAATATCACATGTGACTACACAACATTTTAGAGTCAAATCTTGAATAAGAAAACATCATAAATTGATATTTAACTAATTTACCTAGTTTATTACCCACTAGTTTGGAACATTTATTACTATTTTTCTTTCTAATATTTAAATTTTATAGGGTTTACTTTGTACCATGAATGTGAGTTCGTAAAAATAAAATAAAAAGACAAAGTATAATGATGATAAGGGAGCGGCCTAAGACCCAAGGTATGTAGTAGACAAAGATCGATGTATATAAAATTACATTTAATTTATTGGTCAAAAGATAACAAATTTTATTAGAAAGTACGACCGAAATCAAAATTTGTTTAGTTATTTTCTTCTAGAGAAACCTTTCTGCTTTAACATATGTTGCATATTTTCATATATATATATATATTGAATTGTTTTCCTATCAATATTTTTACTTATCAATCAGAACGCAACTTTGAAGATAATGTTGTTTGAGAGGATGCTTATATAAGCCAAAATGTTGGAAACATTATCGTATGTTTTTTTTTGTCACCAATTGAACTATAGTTCAGATTTTATAATGCGTTATCACACGATTACTTAAAGTCAAGTTATGAGAGAATAAAAAAAATATTTCATAGATAGATATTTAACGTACCATTTAACCAAAATATTTTCGCATATATAACATATAAATTTTAGATATTCTCATATTAAAAAAAAAAAAGATGTCCACAGTTTTATATCAAAAGTTTATAACACTTATAGAAGAAAAAAATCATAGCGTAGAGTGATTGATGGGCTATATAAGATCATAATCATAGTCTAGCTACCGTATTAGATATTGTAAACCTTTTGAAACTTCTTATAAAGTTTCACGTTCCTCACGATATAGTTGATTATTTGAGCTACATAAAAACAAGAAGTAGTGGAGCTTTATAAACATCCAATACGCTATGCTTTCATGAAAGGATTATATATAAAATATATATTTTCGGTATTATATATAATATATAACTAAATAAAAATCAACGTAATGTGCATGTTAGTAACGTCTCAACAAAATTAAAGGCCTTGTGCTGGTAAAACAAAATCAGTTTTACCGGACTGGTTGAAAAAATATTTTGGGACCTAAGTTTTACTATAAAAAAAAACTTACTAAAGAAAACAATAGTATGGTGTGAGAAAAAAAATTGTAATAAGAAAACAATAGTATAGTATGAGAAGAATTTTTTTTTATATAATATGATATGTGTCTAATATATATTAACTTTTTGGAAAAAAAATTGATGATATTTTTTTAATAGACTCTTTATTTTTTTGGATCATGTGACAGATCTCATCTCACACATGCTTATCTACGACGCTGGTAATGTGATTAATTTTTATAATATTATCCTAGGACCACATATTAAAGCCATAAAAAAGACCATAACATATATAACTAATAACCTAATAGTTTGGTTTTTTAATAAGGATAACCTAATTGTTTGTACTCATTTTCTCGTTGTTTTAACTCTTAAAAACTCATAAAAGTACGTATTTATTTTAAATTTTAATAACAATCTATTAAAACTCACAAATCAATATTTCTAACAATCTTGATTAGATCATAGAATGGTTTCTGGATAATTAAGAAAACAAAAACTACAAAATTAAAGACCAATATCCTTTTTTTTCTTGTCACAAAATTTAAAGACAAATATATTTTTCACTTTTAACATCTTCCTAAAATGGTTGTGCAACGTGGCGAGAGCTAAAGTGAGGATACAATGGAACTAGACAATGACATGTGGACTAAGCTTATTGGAGAAGAGACCGCTCTACTTGGCATGATGAGATCATGTAAAGAAGATGAAAGTAAGAAAAAGAGTGCACACACACGCATCTTTCATAATATAAATACCAAATAAAATAAATAAACTATAAATCTCTGTTGGAAATTGGGCCATTCCTCCAACAACAAAACTCATCAATTCCCACTTAGCATTACTTCTGTTACATTATTAATCATTACATTATATATATGTATATATGGATTAAGCTTTGGTCTACTTTAAATAGTGTTTTAACTCACTAATTTTGCCACCATCTTTACTGGACCACTCTCCCATCAAACCAATAGAATAGTAAAAAGTGATTATCCAAAAAAAAAAACATATGATATCTCTCATTATTTTCAAATAATGATAATTTATTTTTTTACAATTTGCAAAATAATGAGAGTTACTTAAGTAATAAAAACAATAGTCTAAAATTTAGAAGATATATTTCTCTATAAAGTAAATATTTCCATCTTTCTCTAGAAAGTAAATATTTCCATATTTCTCTAGAAAGAAATAAAAGTAACATAATCTAAAATTTAGAAAAATATATTTTATAGTCTAATGGTTAAATGCCATTGTTTGTAATCCTCACTGATATCTGACTCGATGAAGTCGTAGTTGTGAAATTCAAATATCTTTAAACCATGTTTAAACACCGAACTTACCAAAAGGGTCAAATTGAACCCCGAATTTTAGAAAGAATTTATTAAACATCAAAGTTTTCATTGACTTTTTTTAAAACCTCCAACTTAGAGTTGACCAAGCCAATTAAACCTGACGTTAAATTTATTAACTGAACAAATTAACCCCGTTAATACCCGTTAATTCTCATGGTTAAACTAAACGCTGCGTTTCAATTATGTTTTGTCAAACAGAAACTCTCAGATATGAACCCTAAACCGAAAAGGGACTTAACAAAATTTCCAAGATCCCTAATTCCCAAATTCCTTTCAACAGAATCAAAATCGTAGATTTTTTATCACAAAACGAGTCTAGAGAAGAAATCGGCCGCGAAGCTATGAGAAGTCCTTTAGCGAGAGATTCTTTATCACAAAACGAGTCTCAACAACAATCACAAGGATTCTGTTTTATATGATTTATTTGCAGTCTTCAAATGTTATCTTTGAATGCTTAATGTGAGTTTGCTGTTTGCTGTTTTATGAAAAGTGAGTTTGCTGTTTTATTTGCTGTTTTGCCATTTCATCGACAAAGGGGTCGATATAAAGGTTGTATCGATCCATTTCATCGACAAAGAGGTCGATCTAAAGGTTGTATCAATCCATTTTATGGACCAATTGGTCGATATAAATTTTAAGTTCGTTACGGGATTTTTCTATCGACCCATTCTATGGAGGCATGGGTCGATAGAAATTTTGTTTCTTCACCGGCAATTTATATGGAGCCATTATATTGACCATTTCGTCGATATGATTTTGTCTTTTAAAAACTGTATTTTATCTACCCATTCTATGGAGGCATGGGTCCATATAACCAATTTGTTCTTCTCTAGAGTATAGAATTTGAGAATTTTGTTTCGTCCCTTTTCGATTTAGAGTTTATGAATGAGAATTTCTGTTTGACAAAACATAATTGAAACGCAACGTTAAGTTTAACCATGAGAATTAACGGGGTTAAATTGTTCTATTAATAAAATTAACGTCGGGTTTAATTGGCTTGGTTAACTCTAAGTTGGAGGTTTTAAAAAAAGTCAAAATTTTTATTGTGTAATAAATTATTTCCAAAGTTCGGGGTTCAATTTGACATTTTTAATAAGTTTTATGTTTAAACAACATTTTTCCCTATTTATATCGAACATAAAATATATTATCTAAAAAGAAGTTATTTTCCCAAATAATTTTGATAAGTAAAATAATAATTATGTTTTTGATACATTGCAAAATATATTAGATTAATAAAAATGTGGACTCACTATTCATTTCTTTATTCCTTTTTCTTTAGTAAGCATGCTATATAAGTAGACCATACATATATAGTGTTGCTTTTTTTTAGGGGGATGAGAATAGAACTCTTTAGTTTATGTGTATTATAAATTATTTGTCTTTTTAAATATGTGGGGATAAATAAGGGAATAGTGTCGAGAATTTAGTCAAATTTATTTTGCTATAAAGTCCATAAGTGATGGCCACAGCCTTGACAAATTAACAGTTGCTTGATCTCTTTCTACATTTCCTTTATAAATCCAATATTATCTCACTTATATATATAAATAAAGACATTGTAATTGTAGTTGGTATTGGTAAAGTTGCATTATAGGTTAGAAAATTGAAAGCTATCAATAATTTATCTCATTTGAGAATATTATGTAGAAATGATGAAAGATAATTGTTATCTATCTTTCAAAGTAGAGCCCAAAATCCACAATATGACAAATTTTAGTGACATAAAGAATTGAGAACGACCCATGTTATGCAAGAATCCTTTTTCTTTTCTATTCTTTCTATTTTTCATAATAAAATTTATTAGTTGTACAAATATAAGTATATACCGTTTTTTTCTTTCACTTTCACTTGATATATTAATATAGAAAAAGAGAATACATTAGAGAAATACGAAAACCGGTAGAAAACTATATATCCCTGAAAAGGGAAGCTAACATAAATAAGCATTAAAAATAGATAGAAATAATTATTAAAGATAGACTCAATAAATTACTAACCCAAACCGAAAAGAAAAAACTATCACAAGGCACAAATAAGTCAGATATATATAATGAATTTTTCTATAGTAAATAAAAACACTTGACATATGAAGAACAAGATTTCTAAACCGGAAAAAAACATGTTATATTGACCATTTATTGGGTTTTACTCAGCTATTATTTTTAGAACATTCTTAAATTTTAGATATATAAACCATCAACTGGTTCTGTATATACATTTTGTTTTAATGCATTCTTATTTTATTTGAAAGTATCAAAAGGCATTTTAATTCCAATACTACTATATTGATGAATTAAAACTTAGTTGGACTATGAATAATTAACAATATGTATCGTACTTGATTGACAAATTATAACACATAGTAAAAGAGACAAACTTTATTTTTTATTTTTTAGAAAGTTCAACAATAGCAAATATCAATATCAAATTTTTAATCATGTAAAAAAATTTACTTTTCAAGAAAGCTTAAGAATATTTTTAAAAATATATTTCCGAATATTGTAAAGACAATAACTTTGTTGGCAGATAGAGAAAGAAATAAAATGTAAAACTTTAGTAATGAAAAAAGAAAATATGATAAAATTAGAAGAGAAAAAGAGTAAACTTTTGCATTGGGTTCCATTTTTTATCACAGAGTCGGCCTTTTTGTGGCTGCTTGTGGGCCTTTCTCATCTCACCGACCTTTTTAACTTCCATTACATATTTTTATATATATATATATATGTATATAATTTGTAACGTTTATTATACTATATCAGATAAATATAAATTAAAATGTTTCTAAATACCGAATTGCTCTCTGTGGTGATTAGGATGATCCAGCTAATGATTTGACACCAGAGTTCGATTCATACCCGTTGTATTATGGTAGTTTAAAAAAGAGATTTTATGGGTGAGTTTTAGGTTATAGATCGGAATATTGACAAAAAAAAAATTTTAAATATAAATTACAATGTTTCTAAATAGAAATTAAAATGTTTCTTAAATTATAGAAATATATCATTACAAACATTTTAAAATGTTTCTAAATATAATTAAAATAAATTTAGTAATTTACAAGAACTACTTTAGTATTTTGTTATTATTCGAAGCAAACAAAATAAGACGAATATGTAGGTTTTAAAGAAAAAAATGTTGGAAATATAAATTAGAGGTAAATAAAATATTAGAGTTTCTTAAAACAGGAAGAAACTAATTTTATAGTTCTTCCTCTTCTAGCTTGACGATAATATGCTTATATCTGCAAGTAATGTACATGTGTATAACTTATTGTGTAAATAAAATAAAAATAATTATATAAATAATTTTGTTTGAATAAATATATTATCCTCAATATCTTATCAAATTGTATACAAAGAAGTTAAAAAAAAAAATGCTTTAATACATGCAAGACTACAAAATTTGTAGATGTTTCATGTGACACGCTTACATCATCATTCCACCATATAATTTTGTATTTAATACAGTTATTTGTATCCACTATTTCCAAGTAGTATATAAAATAGAGTGGATATATCAAATTAAACTTGCAACTAGAAAGCCTTTAACAAAAAAAAAAAACTTGAAACTAGTTGAAATACAAAAATTTGGAACTAAATTGGGGACTACAAAAATTCTTTAAATGTTGTACCAAAGAAATTTAAGATAATGTAGTCATGTTATTTGTATTATATGTGTTTGCAACAATTATTATAATTTACATTTTATTAATTTTAATACTCGCCTTTTTGATATATTATTTGGTTGTCCATTACAATGAATCATATTATCTTTTCTGATGAACAAATTAATTTTATGTATGCTTTGAAAATACATAAATACAAAAAAAAACTTTTATGTATTACAATATAATCGTTTATAATTTTGACAATATAGAATTAAAGTAAACTATTCTGCATGTATTTTTGTCACAAGCTTATTCATATTACTAGCATAAATAAATAAATAAAAATTGTTTTTTTGTCAAAGAAAACTTGCTGAGACAAATTGAAACAAGAATACATAATAACTATAGATTGGATAATGATCTTATGTAAAAAATACTTTTAAATTATAATTAAAATATGATTTGTCAGAGTGATTAGCTGTTAAAATTCCGTTATGCTTCACTCTTAATTAAACATCACGTGATCACTTCTCAAATGCACACCAAACCTTCTGGTCAAAGTTTGACCACATTTTTTTAGTTTTTAACTTCAATTAAACTACAACAATTAAATAATTAATTATTCTAAACCACATGATTATCATACTAAATGACAATACTTACATAACTGATAACTCTATAAATATATATATATATATATATATATATTCATTCTCTCAAATTGTTTAGGTTGATTACAGATTAAATTATAATAAATCATTCATGTATATAAATATAAAAGGAAGTATTTGCCAAAGAAATTGAATTGAAGCAGTTCATGTTGCATGAATGTATTAACTTATAAAAGAAAAAAGAGAAAGAATTTAAAGACCAAATTCATATATTGAAACCATAAGGAATGGTTGATGGTTGGGTCACACAAATTGTCAATATCCTAGCAATAATTGTTCAAATCCAAATTTATACGAAGGTCATAATTGAATAAACAAATCCAAAAAAGTTTACAATTTTAACTAAAACAATTTTCGTCGAATTGCTCTCAGTCTGGTGGTTAGGATAATTCAGCTAATGACTTGACACCAAAGTTCGATTCTTACCTGTTGTATTATTGTAACTTAAAAAAGAAATTTTAAGAATGACTTTTATACTATGAATCGAACTTTATCGATCTAATGTGACAAAAAAAAACTAAAATAGAAAAGAAATTAAACACTTGTCATATCAAAAGATTTAGACAAACCAACATAAAATTGGGAGTGGAAATCGGATTATGTATATTCATACAAGACCAAACCATGTAATATATCCTACTTTCGATTCTTTGTTTTTGCTTTATTAAGTATTGTAATCAAATTAGAGAATCATAAAAGTAATCATATTCCCCACAAAACGCTAGATCAACTACACCGTAATATAATAAAATCACCACGTTCGTTTGTGTGTAACTTAAGCCAAGTTTTTTGAAAATATTATCCTTTTTTGCATTCTATATTCTCATACACAAATTTAAGGTTTATTTGAATACGAATACATTATAATGGATGTAATTATTCGGTTGCTTTTGATTTGAGTTCTATCTAGGCGTCAATTGGTCGGTTGCTTGTTGTTTTTTCGATTTCTATTTCCAAAAATTTTGTGAGATATTTTTTTATCGGTATGAAAGTCTAAATTTTTACCAAAAATGTTAGATGGTACGGAAAAAAAAGTATCAGAAAGTTAAATATTTTGTATTTTCAATATATATTTGATTAAAGATTTTTTGTTTTGCCCTTGGTTATTTTTTTCCTTTTAATCAATTTTTCTTTTGCAATAAATAAAGTTAGATTGTCATTTTATAAATTTTCTTAAAGTGTGTGAAATTTATAAAATATCTAACATTATGAAACTCAAAAGAGTATATATGAAGTGCTCTTAACCGCTATAGAAACTCTCATAATTTGCATTGGCGGTGATTTCGATCATTGATTGCAGGTAGTTTTTGTTTGAGTTTCTTTGTTTAGTCATTTTTTCTTTCATCTAATTTCTCTTATCGACTTAGTTTCCGAGAATATTTGTGTTTTTCGCAAATTCGACGTCATAATTTTTTTTTTTTGTCAACTTTACTTCACTAGGAAAAATAACGGGTCCAAACGGAAGGTACATTGTTTACAAAAGCTTGATTCCTAGATAACCCTCTAACACTAAGGACTAGGAATCGTCTTTGTAATTAAGTGCATGTAGAATCAAAACCAAGGAGCAACTATAAAATGAGCTTTTGAGTCTTGAAAAATCATCCAGATTGGAAGGCTGGTCAAGCTGAAGGATCTTCAATCATCTTCACGAGTTCGATACAATCCATCATAAACTCCACCTTGAAACACAAAAATCCTATCAAACAAGTCATGACTCATAGGAGCGCCTCAAACTCTGAATGAAACGGTGAAAGACTTCGTCTAATACTTTGTGCTCTATATTTACTCTACCACACTCGTACGGAAAGCAGATCCAACGTAATCCTGTAACGCTTTGGAAATATTTCTTTAGTGAAAAAAATGTAATTATTATAAAAATCAAATAAAAAAGAAATTAAACCATTAAAGAGAAGACACATGGTTTTCAGCGTTATTTTCAAACTTCCCTTCATACCCGCGCACTAACACTTCCATACGTTGGCTCTTTTTTTTTTTTTTTCTTTAATAAAACTTAGAGAGAAAAAGAAAGTTCAAAAAGTTATCATGTGGATGAGAGAGAGAGCAATGAGATATGAATTTCATTTCTCATTATAGTTACAAAATCACAATAAGAGTTTTCTAAACCAAACCAATAATGTTCATGAATCTTTGAAATGAAGAAACTTTAAAAAATCCCCAATTTTAGGTAAAAAATCACAATTTTTTTCTTTCTTTCCTTTACAATCCATTTCCCTTTTGATGAAATTTAGTCCAAGTGAGATTAATTTCGACGAATTTGTTTGAGATTATAAAGCAAAGCTGATGAAAATGAGTTTCTTTTCAGATTGATTATTAAAATTAGGGTTTTTGATTTTTCTTTTTATAATTTTCCTGGAAAAAAGTTTGGGTTTTTTTCCGGATAAGAAAAAAAAAAGTTGGAGGGGTCTCTTTGTGGGATAGAGATAGTTTTGGGTTTTAATAAAGGAGAAGGAGCGTCGAAGAAATAACAATAGACTAAGAAATTTTTACAGAAGAGAGCGTCAGAGAGAGAAAACAAAACAAAAAAATTATGCAAGAGACAACGAAGAAGAAGAACCTTGTTAATACCGATGATTCCAAGAAGAAGGAGCGTCATATTGTTACTTGGACTCAAGAGGTAGGTCTCTTATTTTATTTATATATATATTAATATTTGATTGATCAATATCTGTTTATGATTGTTCTGTAATCGAAACTGATAAATCTCTGATTGAGTTTTTGTAGGAAGATGATATACTAAGAAAGCAAATCAGTTTACATGGAACTGATAAGTGAGTATTGTTCTTTGTGTGTTTCTACTTCAATTTCTCGGGAAAGTTTCTGATTCTGATGGAGAGTTTTGTTGTTTTGGATTGATTTTAGTTGGGCGATCATTGCATCTAAGTTTACTGATAAGAGTACAAGACAGTGTAGAAGAAGGTTTGGTTAATTCTAATCCTAATCAAAATGATTGTTTATGTGGTGGTTTTGTGTTTTAATCTGATTAAGTGGTTTTTGATTTTGGCAGATGGTACACTTACTTAAACTCTGATTTTAAGAGAGGAGGTTGGTCCCCTGAAGAAGATACACTTTTGTGTGAGGTTAGACATCTTTTATAATTACATAGATGGAGAGATTATAGAGTTTGTGTCTGATCTTGTATGTGTGTGTTTGGTTTTGTAGGCACAGAGATTGTTTGGGAATAGGTGGACAGAGATAGCAAAAGTGGTCTCAGGCAGGTATATAGAAAGAACAGATTGAAGCTTCTAAAGCTTTCATGGTGAATGAAGTTATTATGAATATGAGAATAGAGCATTTGTTTTATTTCTGTGTGGTTTGTGTAGAACGGATAATGCTGTGAAGAATAGGTTCACAACACTGTGCAAGAAGAGAGCTAAGTATGAAGCTATGGCTAAAGAGAACAGGATTGCTTGTAATGTGAACTCAAACAATAAGAGATTGTTGTTCCCAGATGGTATTAGTACACCACGAAAAGTCGAAAGTGAATCCCCTCTTACGAAAAGAATGAGGTGAGACGTTTTTCCCCTTTTGAGGGCTATTGAATTGATTTAAAGAAGAAAGCTTTGAAATGTTATATTTACATATAGTAGTGTTTATCATCCAGGAGAAGTCACATTCCAGATCTTACAGAGATCAAGAGCTATGGGGATAGATCACATATAAAGGTTGATTCGGGTATGAATCAGCAGAGAAGACATCCACTTTCAGTAGTAGCCCACAATGCCACATGTATTGATGGCACAGGGGAGCAGAAACAAACAGGCAATGTGAAAGAGACTGATGGTGCGCAAAACTCTACTACTTGTTGCTTATCCTGGAATATAGATGTGAGAGTATTAGTAAAGATGCAACGTAGTGTCTTATTCTACTAAGTTGTATTTTCGGTAAATAGGCGAGGATAAAGGTATTCAAGAGGTATTTCTCAAGAAGGATGATCCAAAGGTGACAACTTTGATGCAACAAGCTGAGCTTCTGAGTTCATTAGCCCAGAAAGTTAATGCTGACAACACAGAACAAAGCATGGAGAATACATGGAAGGTAAAAACTGAACAATCTTGCGGTGATTCTCAACTTATTTTGGTCTCTAGCGTTCTCAAACTTTCAAAAATATGAACTTGAAATGAAAACAACTTCAAGAGGCTTTATCATTATGACGCCCAAAATCCTTTGTGAGCTTCTAATAACAAAAGCTGTTGTTGTTGTTCCTAATATGTCCAGGTCCTGCAAGAGTTTTTGAATAGAAGCAAGGAGAATGATATATTCAGATATGGAATCCCAGATTTCGATTTCCAACTCGAAGATTTTAAAGATCATGTTGAGGACATGAGAAGTAGTAATGTAGATAGTCAAGCATCTTGGAGGTTAGGAAACTACTTTTTCTATAGAATATATACATGAGTGATTGTGGTTTTACCTCATGGTTTCTCATCATCTAAAAAGCCATCAATGTCACTTTATAGGCAACCTGGTCTCCATGATTCACCTGCAAGTTCTGAATATAGCTCAGGATCAACCGTAATGCCGCATACTTGTAGAGGCAAAACCCTGCAACCCATGTCTGATACTCAGATAACATCACAGAAACAAAATGGCGTGGAGTTGCAAAAAGATAAAGGGATTGTATCTGATGCAACTGTGGAACAAATGGATTTACTTTCAACTTGTCATGATTTCCTAAAGAACCCAAATGAGACTCTGCCTATGCCACTTGACGAAGAGTTTAACTCGCCTGTTCAAGTCACTCCATTGTTCAGATCTCTAGCAGCAGGCATCCCAAGTCCACAATTCTCTGAAAGTGTAAGCTTCAACAAAGTAATAGAATTGTGGGAATCTTTTCTGGTACTCTTTAATTAAAAATGAAAAACCAAACCTGATGGATCTGTTTCTGCAGGAGAGGAGCTTTCTGCTAAAAACACTCGGTGTTGAGTCTCCATTTCCAAGTGCTAATCCTTTACAACCACCTCCTTGCAAACGAGTTCTTCTCGATAGCTTGTAAACCAGACCAGATCAGACCAACCAAACACCTCTCTAAAACCATGGTTATGTCCTCATGGAGTGGACATAACTATTTCTTCCCTCATTTTGCTTAGATTTTTTCTTCATAGGTTTGCAGCCATATCGGCCTGAAAAGTTTTAGTGAAAGCGGGCGTGCCATGATCTGCATTTTTTTTTCCTCTGTGTTCATAATCTAGACTATAGAATGTTAAAGGTAACATTTCTAAGTCTAGACCAATCTCAGAAACTGAGTGTCTCTCTCAGATACTCAGGATTCAAATCTTTGCTCATTCATTAGGAGAGTTTTTCTTCTTTTCAGCATCATACTTAAAGCCATCTCATAAAAGGGCCAAAAGTATGTGTTTTTTAATTTTTCTTCCATTCATATTTTGTGTGTCTAAGGAAAATTCATTTGTTTGTCTCCTTCCTCTTTAAGGATCAAACCCAGATACATAATCAGGGTTTGTTCTTCACCATGAATTCTTGATTTGTTGTTTTCTTGTACAGAACCTATAATATTACATGAAAATAGAGTTTTTGTTTCAGAGTGTAAAACCAAAGGAAAGAAAAACAAAACCGCTTACAGAGAGAGGCATGTAGCTTTTCTATAGACAGTAATGGAAAAATAAACAGAAGAAGAAGAAAGACAAAAGATTAACAAAGATTTTCATTTGGTTTTGGAGCAACAAAAGAGAAAAGAAGGAAGAGTTTTTCCTTCAATTTTCTTTCTGTAGTAGCTGTAGTAACTTCTCAGAGGTCTGAAGAAGAACAAAAAGAAAAAAAGCTTTGTTTCCCTCTCAAGATGAATCATGGGATTTGTAAAGAGATTATATAAAGTGGAAATGAATTGATTTTGGTGTGAATTCTACTATAGTTTTAATTATCATAAAACATACCTATGATCTTCAAAATCATCTTCTCCTTCCTCTGTGATTACAGTTGCAGAGCCAAAAGAAGTTTTAAATGAAGATAACTTTTGCTTAATTGGATCTGGATCAGCTTCTGCTATAAAATGGGAGGTGTTTAAGAGTTGGTTAGTGGAAGACAAAATGTAATCATCACTTTCTACCTTTTCTCTTTTAATTTGAATTTCTCAACCTCTCTAATTTTGTCCTCTTCTTCTCCGGTTTACAGTCAAAATCAATTTCTCTTGACAAAAAACTGTACCGTACCTGTTGGTTCAACCAAAAATCATTTTACAGTTGACTTTTTGCCCTGCTAATAAAAAGAGCACTATTGACAAGGGTTAAATTGGTAATTTCGAGCAATGAGGTAAAGAAATAGATCCAAATCTTCAACTCTTTTGCTTCTTCTTCTCCAATCTCTGCAACTTCTTCCATTTAAGATATATTTGGTATGATAAACTACCAAACACCATTGAAACACAGCCCCATTGCTTCATTGACAATGGATTTCCACTCATTACCGATGATACAACAATGCTAACAAACTTCGTGGCTGTTGTTATGGTTGTGTTAGCTAATGAACCGAAGTTACTTATTGTCATAAAGATGAAGTTCTGTCCTACAGCGCCGCATAGACAATACTTTAGAATGTCCAATGCTGCTTCTGGATGTTGCTTACAGAAGTGAATGGCTTTGAATCCAATCCCTTGTGATAATCCAAACATGTAGATCATATTGTATACTGTCCCCCATAAGTTCATTCCTAACATTATGTCCCAAGCTTCGGTTTTCGGGTACCTGTAAAAATTCATAATTATGGATGGAAGATTTGTAAGTTTATATTTTGATGCAATGACAGATCAATGTATTATACCTTGAGGCAATGGAGTCTTGAGTGGTGTTCGTGAATCCGTCAAAGGCGAGGTTTAAAGAGCAAAGTGCGTATCCAAGGGGAGCGTTTGGATGTGCTAGCTTGCTTATTGTCTTAGAGTTTGTCTGCAAAAAACAGGTTCAGATTGTTAATCAATTGCTATGTTCAGAGTTTTAGGATGAGAAGATTTGGATACCTTAAGAAGAGCAAAGATGGAAACTCCTCCAGCGACAAGAAAACTGCAAATGTATTCAGAGAAAGTGTATCTTATTCCATAAACTAGAGTTCCCATCAACATAACTGCAACAGAAAAGAAAAGCATGAATGCTGCAAGCAGAAAGTTCTTAAAAGGAAGTTTGCAAGGAAGAGATTTTCATGATCATCTTTTTGAGGAATTAAGAGATTGAAGACTTGAACCTAAACATAGACACCTTACCTGGAATCATTTTTGAAGATTTTGCCAGGACCTGTAGTGAGCAAGATCAGAATTCAACCCATATAAAGTAAAAAAAAACCACAGTATTGATCAGATTAAAAGTTACCTGAGCAGGATAACTGATATACTTCAAGGCTTCAATTCCCATGGCAGGACCGATTGTATTAGTAATGCTAGCACTCCAATACGTCCACCATGGAGCTCCACCACTACCACCATTTGACCAGAGCTTAATCACTGCACATAATCAAATTCCAGATAAAGATATTACAGCTCCATTTGTCTGTATTCAATGATAAGTAACTATAGATGGAAGTGAAGAAGTGCTCACTTATATAAGATCAAACCAAACAGACTACACTTTGAGCTAAGTTCAAGAATGCAAGATGCTCAAACCTCTTCTCATCTGGACCAAATCTCTTCGTGGACCTAATCAGAAAACGAATTTAATTTAGTCCATGGAACCAATCACAAGTTCCTGCAGCTATGTCTCGTAAAATTCCAACCACATAATACCAATACAGTAACACATTTCTAGACAGATTAACTACAAGTTCCAATGCTGCACAATTAGCAACAATTCGCGAAAACAAACCAAACCGATCAATGAATTCAGCGACGAGAATCGATCGAAAACTTACAGAGTCTCCTGAAGAACGCCTTGATAGATGTAAGCTGACCAGATCCCGGAGATACACAACGCCAATAACAGCATTCGACGGAAACCGGAGGCATGAACCTCCATTGCTCTTAAAGTAACTCCTCACGCCGCCGATGATTCGAATTTCACTGATCCAATCGGAAAAATCGCAAACCAAAATGTTTGTTTGGGATTTGGGAAAGACAAAGTTGGTTACAAAGGCGCGAAAATAGACGTCGATGTTCCACGTGGAAGTTAAACATTGGATATGTGATCTCACTTAATCTTTGACGCTTATACAAGCACGTGAAATGGTTGTTGTTTTTGAGATTGAAAGAGAAACTACACGCCGTTTTGATTGTCAGAAAACAGCACACTAGTTTTGGTGGGTGCTTGGAAGTTTACTAAAGTTATTTAACTGATTTAGATTAAGTTTTGATAGTTTTAATGATTTGTAAATTATACTCTCGCCAACAATAATTCAGTTGGCTTGCCGTGATCTAGCTTAACATCAGGTGGGGGTTCAAATTTCGTCTGCTCTAGTAGAAACAATTTAACTATAAACTGGACATTTGTCGATTCTATTAATGAAAAAAACGAGTAAAGTTGACAAAAAAAAAAAAAAAAAATTATACTTTTTAATGTTNNNNAAAAAAAAAAAAAAAGAATTATACTCTTTAATGTTCTTAATAAAATTTTCAGTGGATGAAAGAAGCTCAACTTGTGTATACTGATAACACATTAAATCACGTTTTTTTCTCACCAATCACGTTTAAAAATGATAGATGATAAGATCCTTTTTATAAAAATTAAAGATGAGATAAGGTAATATTGTTATTTTTGTAAGATTGAAATGTTGTTGATATTTAGACAACAATAAAATGGTTGACAATATATTATATATACAGACGAATTTGAAATAGTCAAAAGATTACAATTGACATGCTTCATGTATTATGAATTGATGATATAAATATATATAGAAAAATCACTTGTTGTAATCATAAATTAAGTTTCATAATAATATGATAATTTAATGTTAGATTGTTAGTATAATGTTATACTATTACTGACAAAAAAAGCTGCTGGTAATGATATTTCAATGTAAGCTTAAAACTCTAATGACGATGACTTCAAGGCCATGAATTTATGCCAAATTCATTGATTTATCATCATTCATATCCAAAAATATTATTCTCTCATCTCTCAAAGTAATAGACGATTTTTAAAATAAATGCACAAGAATTTAAAAACTTCTAAACTTATCTATAATGTTTATTATTAATAATATAATCAATAATATGGAATATGAATGATGACAAATCATTGGTGTAGGTTTTTCCAGAACCTGTATGACCATAGGCAAAAGTACAAATATGAATCCATAAAACATTTAAGTTATAAGTATCAGTAAAATAGATTGTCTTAAATTTAACACTGAAAAAACTAAGTTTGCTACACAAATCTTATATTATTTCAAAGTTTTAGAAATATGTTATTACAATCCAGTTCAATTTTAAAACATGTAAATATGATTTCCTTTCTTTTTATATCTAGGACTAGATAATGTCCGAACTATGCACGAACTATTTTTGCAAATATATATTTATTGTCGTTATTTATATTTATATTCAATATATATATATATATATGTGGTTTGATTTGTATATACATATTTATATTAATTTTATGTATACTTAATATATTAAATCAATTTACAACATATTTTATATTATATAATAGATGATTGACTTGTGTTCTCCATAAAATATAAAATTTGATCTGTATTTATTTACATTTCGATGCATTATAATTTTTGAGTATATAAATTTTTTACTTGTGTTCATTTCAATTTTTAGACTTATGTTTATAGTATATACTGTGTTATTGTTTTTAAGATATTTTAAATTTTTGTATTGAATGTAAGTGGATTAATAGAAAATAGGTACATGATCAAATTTTTTAAAAATACTCTATGAATTTAATTGTTATTTATTTTTTAAATATTTATAGTAATGAAAATATTAGAAAATCTGTTTACATAATTAAGGAGAATATTAGGCTTATGTAGCTCGTGAAATGGTTGTTGTGTTTGAGATTAAAAGGTCAACTACACACTGTTTTGATTGTTAGAAAACACCACACTTGTTTTAGTGGGTGCTTGGAAGTTGAATAAAGTCATTAATCTTTGATTTAGATGAAGTTTTTAATAGTTATAATGATTTGTAAATTATACTTTCTAATGTTAATAAAATATTTAGTGGACAAAGGAAACTCTTGTACTCAACTTATGGATATTGATAAAACATTAAATCAAGTTTTTTTTTTCTCACCAATCACTTTTAAAAATGATAGATGATAAGATACTTTTTATAAAAATTAAAGATGAGATAAGATAATATTGTTATTTTTGTAAGATTGAAATGTTGTTGATATTTAGACAACAATAAAATGGTTGACAATATATTATTTATACAGACGAATTTGAAATAGTCAAAAATTACTATTGACATGCTTTGTGTATTGTGAAATGAATTGATTATATAAATATATAGACAAATCACTTATTGTAACCATAATTAGGTTTCATAATAATATGATAATTTAATGTTATAGTGTTATATTATTACCCACAAAAAGAACTGTTGGTAATGATATTTTAATGTCTTACTAAAAGTAAGCTTAAAATTCTAATGACAATGACTTCAGAATCAAGACCATAAATTTACGCCAAATTCACTTATTTGTTATCATTCATACCCAAAACTATTATTTTTTCAACTCGCAAGTAATAGAAGATTTTTAAAGTAAACGCTCAAAAAATTATAAAACTTTTAAAATTATTTAAAATGTTTTTTAAATTATATTTTGATAATATATAAATATGAATAAGTAAAAGATCTAAATAAGTAAAATAAATCAAAATGTTATGGTGGAAATCTAAAACATAATTTATAATAAAACATAATTTTAAATAACTCCATAGAAAAACTAATATTCGGAGTGAAATCCACGTAGAACTTATTCAAAAGAAATTCTAGAACATGAATAAACATGTGTATATATATATATATATATTTTGTAATTGATTATTATTATTAAAACTAAGTTCGGATATAATAATAGAATATAGTAGTAGAATATTAGAGCTGGTGGAAAACATGTATATCCTTAAAAAATTAAGCCCAAAAGTAGAAAACGAAACCCAAATGAGAGAAAAATTTTAATACTAGCTCCGAAAAAAATTAAATTAAGATTTTTTTGTCAACATTGGATCGATAAAGTCCAATCTATAGCTTAAAGTCCACCCTTAAATTTTTTTTTTAAGCTACCATAATGCAATAGGTAGAAATCGAACTCTGATACAAAGTCATTAGCTGGATCATCCTAATCATTAGACTAAGAGTAAATTAGTATCTTTGAACAAAAACTTCATTTATTTTATTGTTTAGTAATTCCTCCAAATTTTTTTTCCAAATTTAAAATTCTTCATCTGCTTTCTAAATAATTTTATAAAGATTCCAAATGTGAATACTGTCCCCACGTGTCAATTTATACTTTGTGTCGGTCAAACGTAATGTGAATGATTGAGAAATTTTTTGGAGTCAATGCAGGAATAAAAGTTTTGATACACTTGAAATATAAAATAATATTTTATTCAAAAAGCATATAAAAACACTAATTAACAATCTGTAATCAAATTATAAATTTATAAATATATTTTACATTATCTAAAAATTATTAGAATCTTTTATTAACTAATCAATTTTTTTGATTTGATGCTTCTTAGTAGTTTTTGCTTTTGTTTAAAGGCAAATCACTAAAAATCATAAAAGCTTTTTAAAATCTGACGTGGATTTGCTTACGTAATCAAACACGTAAACAGATGGTCCAGATCTACTAACATAAATTACAAAACTATCCTTTTCTCGATTCGTGAAGATTCGCCGAAAGGAAGGGTAATATAGTCATTTCGGTAAAAAGCCACGGACCACGGAGAACAAAGTGCTAAGGGTAGAATCGTAATACCAAAACCCCACCACCACGTCTTTTGCTGTGTGCTTCTCTGTGTTTGTTCTTTCACCTTCCTCGTTGCTTCTCTTCTTCTTCTCTCATTCTCAGTTTTGCTTTCTAAATCTTTTTTCTTTCTCTAAAGTTGAGCAATCATTGTTTATAACCATCAGCTTTTGCTCTGTAGAAGACGAAGAATAAGAAGAAGAAGCTTGTTTGGCTTGTTCTTTTGAATCTTTTAATCTGTACTTTGAGAAAACACAGTGAGGTTTTAATTTTGATTAAATGGGTAATTGTTTAGATTCATCAGCTAAAGTGGATAATAGCAGTCATAGTCCTCATGCTAATTCTGGTAAGTTTCTCATAGCTCAAAAGTTTCTTCTTTAATCTAAATAAATCCAATTTTCCTTGCTTCTCAAGTTCTTTGTAAGATCTTCCTTATTTTCTGAGATGGTTTTTCAATTAAATTCCTGAATTTAAGTGTCTAATCTTTCATTTCAAGCTCAATTCTCAACTTTTATTCTGTTGTTCTTATGTGGAATCTTCAAAGATCAATCCTTGAACTGGTTTGTAGATATCTCTTGAGTAATTTTTGGGGTTAGTTGTTGAATGTCCATGAATTTTATTTAAGGTGGCTGAATTTACTTAATGTTGAGATTGAATATTCATAACCATGTTTTGATTTTTCTTCTAAAGCTGATTTAGATATTTTATTTGGATTTATTTTAGCTTTGTCAAGCTCAAGAGCTTCTAGCAAGACAAGTCGTTCAACAGTTCCTTCAAACCTAAGCATAAATTCTTACAGCAGTTTAGAGTCTTTGCCTACACCAAGAACAGAAGGGGAGATATTATCATCACCAAATCTTAAAGCTTTCACGTTTAATGAACTCAAGAATGCTACTAGGAATTTTCGACCTGATAGTCTTTTAGGTGAAGGTGGTTTTGGTTATGTGTTTAAAGGATGGATTGATGGAACAACTTTAACTGCTTCAAAACCTGGTTCTGGAATTGTTGTTGCTGTTAAGAAACTTAAAGTTGAAGGATTTCAAGGTCATAAAGAGTGGTTGGTATGTCGTTGGATCCTTCCTTGTTTAATCGATTCTTATCATGAATTGTGTTACATTGGTTGCTGATATATTTTGTTTGCTTTCAGACTGAAGTGAACTATCTTGGTCAGCTTAGTCATCCAAATCTTGTCAAACTAGTTGGTTATTGTGTTGAGGGTGAAAACCGATTACTAGTATATGAGTTCATGCCTAAAGGAAGTTTGGAGAATCATCTTTTTAGACGTATGTAAAGATGTTATAATCAAAGCTATTCCCTCTCAAACACATCTTAGTCTTTTTATACAGTTCTTTGTAATCCTTTTCAAATGACTTTGTTATTATCTTGCAGGAGGTGCTCAGCCACTTCCATGGACAATAAGAATGAAAGTTGCAATAGGAGCAGCTAAGGGGCTTACCTTTCTTCACGATGCAAAATCTCAAGTGATATACAGAGACTTCAAAGCTGCTAACATTCTACTTGACGCTGTAATTACCTTTTAAAAACTTGTATATAGAAACTCCCTTTAACCGCTTATTTGGGATTTCACCTCATTTTCTAATCCATTTCTGTATTGCAGGAATTCAACTCTAAACTTTCAGACTTCGGTCTAGCTAAAGCAGGTCCTACCGGTGACAGGACTCATGTGTCCACACAAGTCATGGGTACTCACGGGTATGCTGCCCCTGAATATGTAGCCACAGGTGAGAAACTTTGGCCTTGGCTTCAAGACCTTTTCGCTTCAAAAACCAGTAGCCTTTGATTTAAAGCTTTGGCTTGTGGTTCAAAAACATAGCCTTTTCTAGAAAAGCTTTAGCCCTTTGCTTCGACAAGCTTTAACTCTTTGCCTTAATAGTCTTGGCCTTAGTTTCAGAAGCTTTGCGGCTCGTACAGCTACTTTCTTAAACTCTTTAGCTCAAATCTGATTTTCATCTACAGGACGATTAACAGCTAAGAGCGATGTATACAGTTTCGGTGTGGTGTTACTGGAATTACTCTCAGGAAGAAGAGCAGTGGACAAATCAAAAGTGGGAATGGAACAGAGTCTAGTGGACTGGGCAACACCATATCTTGGGGACAAGCGAAAGCTCTTTCGAATAATGGACACGAGATTAGGTGGTCAGTATCCTCAAAAAGGAGCATACACAGCTGCGAGTCTTGCATTGCAATGCTTGAACCCTGATGCAAAACTCAGACCAAAAATGTCAGAAGTTTTAGCCAAATTAGAGCAGCTTGAATCAACAACTAAACCGGGAATTGTAATTGGAAACAGACAAGCTCAGATTGATTCTCCGAGAGGTAGTAATGGATCTGTTGTACAGAAATCTCCAAGGAGGTATAGTCATGATCGACCTCTCTTACATTTAACTCCTGGTGCTTCTCCTTTGCCTTCACACAATCACTCTCCTCGTGTAAGATAGAATCACTCCTGTAGCAGTTTTCTTTTGTGTTGTCTGTTATATGCTGCTGTGTGTAAAATGTGTTGTTATGTGTTATGGACAAAAATTTTATTTTTGGTTGAAGAATTTCATTAAAAGAAATGTACCAATCCTGCTGTATACAAATATAAACTTAGCTAGAGATAAGGCAAAACTCAACAACATATAACAAGTAATAAGATGGCTTTTGGGAACTATTTGAACCCTTCTTGGTTTGTGGAGACAAAGCATCTGAGAGTTGAAGACAACATGACGAAAGACACAACACACAAAACCAAAACACACAGAAAAAGAAACAGTTATTCAAAAGGTTTCAGAGCTTTGTTCAATAGTGTAAGATCATGAGGAAGTTTCCTGCTTTTCAGCTTAAACCTCTACACTGTAATAGTTTTCTGTTATCTTATGTACGATTGTATGTTGCTCTCTGTAAATTGTGTTACAAACCCTATTTCGTTTGTCAAGACAAAGCATTTTTACAAAAATTGATATGTTCAGTGCTAAGATTGAAGTGCAAAATCCAACAACAAACTGCAAATGAATAGAGAGAACTTTAAAGAACTATTTACTCAAACCCTATTTCGTTTGTCAAGACAAAGCATCTGAGAGTAAACTGAAGACAACATGTCAAAAGACTCATCACACCAAACCAATCACAACCAAACCAAACCAAAAACACAGAAAAATAAGAAAATAAAACAGTTAAAAGTGATTCAAAAGGCTTCAAGCTTTGATCAACAGTGTAAGATGATAAGGATGCTTCTATGGGTTGCTTTCTCTTTTGTCTCAAAAAGATTTCACCGTTTCCACTCAGCTTTAGTTGATTTCTCTGAAATAAACATGAAAGAAATGTGTCAAAAGGATGTAGATATTTGTATTAAGGTGAAATTTAAAAGAGGCTACTGTATAATTATAGCTAAACTCTTTACCACCAATGTCCTTGGAAGATGTAAAAGATCTGTCACTGTTCATTGATCCTTTGGCTGAAGCTATGAGAAGTCTGTGAGCCCTTGGAGACATTGTGCTCAGCTTACCATTGGCTGCGGGTGGAAGAGAATGGCGCCGTGTTCCCTTCTTTTCAGGTTTCTCTTGAGCAATCCTCGGAGACCCTTGTCCTCTTATTCTCGCCTTTGCAGAAGCAGTTGGAGCCATATAGCTTGGGATTTTTCGTCCGCTTTGAGTAAGCCCATCATCTTGATGATGATTCTCAATCTTTGCAGGCAGCGAAGCTCTTCTATCGCTTGGCTTTGTGTTTTCAGAAGCAATATTTCCATTCTCAGAGCTTATATGCATGTCTGGCTCTTGGATCTCTTTTTCAGCTTTATCATTACTCTCTGCAGTTTTGGGTTCCTCTTCCTTGCTTCTCTCTGCAGTTTTGGGTTCCTCTTCCTCGCTTCTCTCTGCAGTTTTGGGTTCCTCTTCCTCGCTTCTCTCTGCAGTTTTGGGTTCCTCTTCCTCGCTTCTCTCTGCAGTTTTGGGTTCCTCTTCCTCGCTTCTCTCTGCAGTTTTGGGTTCCTCTTCCTCGCTTCTCTCTGCAGTTTTGGGTTCCTCTTCCTCGCTTCTCTCTGCAGTTTTGGGTTCCTCTTCCTCGCTTCTCTCTGCAGTTTTGGGTTCCTCTTCCTCGCTTCTCTCTGCAGTTTTGGGTTCCTCTTCCTCGCTTCTCTCTGCAGTTTTGGGTTCCTCTTCCTCGCTTCTCTCTGCAGTTTTGGGTTCCTCTTCCTCGCTTCTCTCTGCAGTTTTGGGTTCCTCTTCCTCGCTTCTCTCTGCAGTTTTGGGTTCCTCTTCCTCGCTTCTCTCTGCAGTTTTGGGTTCCTCTTCCTCGCTTCTCTCTGCAGTTTTGGGTTCCTCTTCCTCGCTTCTCTCTGCAGTTTTGGGTTCCTCTTCCTCGCTTCTCTCTGCAGTTTTGAGTTCCTCTTCCTCGCTATTATCTGGAACCGGTGATTTCTGATCAGAACCTTTTGAAACTGTTTCAGGGATAACTATCTTTTCATCTTCAGAAGCATCAACTACAGAAACTGAAACCTCTTCAACAGGCAATTCTTTCTGCAAAGGATCTGCAGTCTCTTTTTTCCTCTCAGCGGATTTGCGGATAGGTTTCTCTGTACCATTAGAAAGGCAAGCCTTTTTGAGACTAATTCTAGGCTTCACATCTTTCGCCTCTAATGAAGACCCTTCCTTTATGGCGCTAGTACTTTTTCTCGAACTCTGGTTAGACTTTTCATTCTCGATTCTCGAAAGTTCTTTTCCAAGTGTTGAAGCCTTCCTCACAGTTCGCTTAGGCTTTTCATTTTCAGTTGTAAAACGGCTACTAGAGCTATTCCCAGTATTTGAACCACCGGGTGGTTTCTTAATACCTCTCTGAACTTTTCCCTTCTCCATTTCAACTGCTTGAAAACTTCGCTTCTTTGTCTGAGAATTTGATACCAGATTCTTGACAACTAGTGGACCAGGAGTCCAAGCTTGCAATTGCGTCCAGCGTTCAAGCCAGATACTGGCCGAGTTAGGATCCTCAGGACCATATTGGATTTTCAGAGGCAATGCGGTTGGGGACACAACCAGAAGCTGAAAATGTCAAAAAACAAATAATCATGAGCGTGTCACATAATTGCTTAGCAAAATGATGATGTTACCTTATCAATCATGGAGAGCTTTGTGGGACACTCCATCCAACTGTAAGTGCTTCCTTGCAAACTTTCAGATTTCTCGGTTTCCTAATAGACAAATGAAATTACAGCTTTAAAAGCAAACTCAATAAACGTTTATCAGAGCAGAACTACAAAACTAACAGACATAATATACCGTATTTGTTTTCTGAAGTGGAGCCACACTTTCTGAAGATCTAGCTTTCTTCCCGCGAACAAGTGCTTGTACCTTCACAATTCCCCAGATGCACGAGTAAGTAGCAACAGCTTGTCTTCTAACCAAGTGACCACGAATCACTGCTTGCAGCCTTATGACACCTTTAAGTGTTTCAAATTCTTCACGGGCCTTCACAATTTAGGAAAACAACAAAGTCTCAGCACATTACCACTGGATAATCAACACTAGAATGTAGAAGAAATATTCACCTGATGAGCTCTGACAGCAGCTTGAACCTTTGTAGCAGCTTCTTCAAGCTCAACTTTTTCAGAGTCAATCCCTGACTCAACATTCACATTCGACACATCACCTTCAATGTCCACACTCGGCTGCTTCTCAACGACTACAACATCAGGAACTACTACAGTTTCAGTAGCAGTAACTTCTTGTGATGTAATAACCGGAGTTTCAGTAGGCAATTTTGGGACAATATTGTCCTTCACCTTCACCACAAGCTCTTCTTTCTTTGCAGATCTCTTGCAAAAGATAAACAATGTATACAATTACATAAACAATTCAACTTTTTGACAGAAGAAAACCACAAGTTTCACAATTTCCTTACCAGTTTTTCACTTCCTTTATCCACACTTGATCTCGATGACTTCTTTCCAAGAAGAGACTTGATCCATTTACCAGGACTTGGAGTCTTTCCCATTTTTCTTAATAGCTACAATTAGAAAACAGCTACAAAAATAGAAACCTACATAAGCAAAAACATATTTGGTATATAAGCACAAACAATACACAAAATCTATGACTTCTAAGTAATACACAGTAAATCTACAGTCCTAAACCACCAAATTTACTCCAAACTAAAATAGAAACCCTAGAAACCGACACACAGAGAGAGGGAAACTCAAACATTCAGAAAGAAGATGAACACAGACATCAACAATACAGAGATTAAAGCATAAATCAAAAGAAAGTAAAACAAAAACAAAAAAGTAATGAAAGCCAAAAGAACACATAGACCCATTTTGTAAAAGTGAATAAAAGCAGAAATTATTGACGAAAACAAACCAAAATCCATTTAGATTTAGCGGAAATACAAGCAGAAACAAAACAAAAACCTAAACATTCATATCAACAAGGAAAACTCAAAACCATTTATTTTTACAAAATCAAAGAGAGAATGAAGATGGAGTTACATTAATTACTCAGATCTGGGTAAGAATCAAAATCGGAAAGTTTTTTGTTTTGTCTTAAACAACGTGAAATGTGTAAGAAATTAAAAGATGTGAAATCTGTAATAGATATAACAATGTTGTACCTAATGGTTTGTGTTTTGTTCTTCAGAGGATGTTGTCTTATTGGAGGCTCTTCTTCGTCGGAATAGTGACCTAAAAAACGAGAAAAAAGTGGTTACAGTAAGAAACTTAACACCCTCACCGTTTGGTAATGTGAGAGAGAGAAAGAGGAAGTAAAGGAGAGTGATGTGGAACGGTAAAGTCATTAAACGACTGTGTATTTTCTATTTTTTAATATGAGCTTTACTAATGGGCCTAAAGTGCTCTGAGAGGCCCAATGGAATAAGAGTAATTTGAGCTTGAATTTACGGAAATGTCCTTCGTTTGTTAGGAATTAAGAAAATTCTTGTGAAACAAAACTTCATTATTCTTTCAAACTTTGCCTTTGATCTCCATAAAATCAATAACAATACCTTGCATTTTTGAAAATATATTTTCTTAAAATATTATACATTTTTAAATTTTTTTTGTAAATTTTTTTTTAATATTACTGTTATAATTAGATCGACAAGATCCGATTAATAGTCAAAACTCATATTTTCTAAAATTTTTTTTTTTTCTTTCCTTTGCATCAGAAATGAATCGAAGTCCGGTTAATTCTTAAATTTTTTTTTGTAAAATCGACTTGCATTTTTTTCAGATAGAAAGTAAAATTGTAAAAAAAATACTAGTTTGGTGATTTTTTGGCAGAGAAATAAAGTTGTCATTATGGAAGTGGTTAATCAGCCAATTTCTGAAATTGAAAGGCATTAATTGTGTGTTAATTACGTTTGTCTTTTCTTAAGATTAAGTAAAAATAAAAAGACTATGTTTATTATTATTTTGTCGACAAAATGACTTAATTTTTTTTTTCCGGCACAAAATGACTTAAAATATCTTAGTGAAATACTTCTTATTTCCTAATTAATTTTTGTAGAAAGTTTGATAGTATTTTAGAGGTGGGATTTATTGGGCCTCAAGTGGTATAAATAACGGACTTAAAAATTAAATAATACAGCAAAGCCCGAAGTAATGTTTCTTTTTATTATTATTGGGTCAAACACACATAATATTTTTATTTGACTATAATAAAATAGCAAAAGACTTAAGAATTTTCTTTAAACAAAAATAAAATAAAAATGCTTGGTGTGGAAATAATAAATGATATTACTTTCGATTATTCCAAGGCTGTTTGCATGTGCTGCATTCATCGAAAATTACATAATTTCTTAAAAATATTAATTAATAAAAGTAGAAATTGTACCAAAAACGAAAAAATGGAATAAAAGAGTAACAGTTCATAGAGAACAAAAAGAAACAGCTCGACATTTGTTACAAAGACATAAACGTAATGGCTTCGTTTTCTCGAAGACAAAAAAACAACATTCATTTCTTAATCTCATTGTCACCGACAAGTAATCAAACATCTCTTAATCTTATCTTATCAATTACACTGGTTTTAATCAATACCAAACACGTGTTTTTTTCAGAAGAACGAAGATAATTTGTTACTGTTAAGTGTCTCATCATATGATTTAGCTGATTTTTTTCTTTGTCATTAGTCATTACATTAGATTGATTTGATTCATACCCAAATCGTGCAAAGTTTATAGTGGAATTATGGGAAAAAAAACTGTAGACACAAAAGTTTAACTATTTGAGATTTTTTTTTCTTTGTCAATTTTAAGTTTCAATTAATAACTTCAGGAAGCAATACGATAGAACAATGTTTACAATGCCAAACTTCTAATATATAGAAATAAATTCAATGATCTAGGAATTAGATTTGAAATAAACTCCTCAAAATCTTCTAAACTGTTATAAGAGATTTGTTAACCATCCATTTTAATATCTCTGTCTAGTCTATGCTATTTATATAGAAAATTTTCATTTTATCATTATATTCTGATATTTATTTACTTATATTATCGTAATTAAGATATTGGATTTAAAAAAATCATGTAACCTTGCATGATATTGTGTAGGGTTTTCGAAGTTTGAATTATAAATTCTCCGCTTAGTCGGAGTAGCCTAGGTTGGTGTTCGCAAATGGTTTTAGTACTGAATATTATTGAGATTCAACCATATTGAAAAAAAAATTTCGGTAGAATTCGACTCCTTTTAGGCTTGTAGATGAAGATTTGTGGTGGTTCCTGGTGGATCGACTGAGATCGGAGATGCATGTTTGCTCACACCGAAGATGCATGCCGGCAAGAACGACGAGAAGGCACGCGGCCGCAGAAAAGCACGTTAGTGTCTTCATAGNAAGGCACGCGGCCGCAGAAAAGCACGTTAGTGTCTTCATAGATGGACACATGGAAGCAAGTGGTCGAGAAGAATGAGAATGTGTAGCATTCTCGAACTTTTCTTATTTGGGCCTTTGAATCTTTGTTTTATGGTCATATCCTTGTTATAATTATAATCTTAAGCCATTTGGTTTTTTAATAAAATTAGATGACAAAAAAGAAAAAACATTGATTTATTATCAACTCTTTATCAGATTTTGTGATTTTTCTAACTTCATAGTCTTTGGTCACCACAATGAGTTTCTAACTACATTATTTCTAGCCATCACAATTAGTTATGAACAAGTTGAGTTAAATAGAAGTTTTAATTATTAAAATAATAAAATGAATAATAATTTTCATGTTCTTGGATTCTTTGAAGACAGTCTGTCAAACTGAGGTTGTGCAGTAATGAATAAACAACCAAAGAGTTTTTTTTATAAAAAGAAAAGAATAAACAACCAAATAAGAAAAAAATTAATTTATACTAAGAAATTAAAGATGGCATTTATTGCCTCCACCTTAATTTGCTTTTCTTTTATTCTACCCATGAAAATTTATTGAAAGTTCATCAATTTTACTTAGATATTCATAAATTTTCTTCTGTTTTGGATCCCAAGTTTTCTTGCACTTTCCCAGTAGATCTGCCTTTGCTTCTGTTTCCAGAAATATGACAATTTCCAATGAGTTTCTGTTTCTCTAAATCCATAAACACATCTCCAAGACTGTAAAATTTCCCAGGAAAATGAAGAATTCTCTTCAAATTCATGTGTTTTCCTTCACTTTTCTTCTTGTTCTTCTTCTTCTTCCATTACTCTCTGAGTCTCAGTTAACTTCAACTGAATCAAACACTCTCATTGAACTCCAGAAGCAACTACAATATCCAAAATTTCTTCAATCATGGACCAATACAACCAACTTTTGTACTATTCCTTATTCTCCTTCCTTCAGAATCATCTGCTTCAATGGTCATATTACAGAACTAACCATCTCCGGGACCAAAACCAGTAAGCTCTCCGGTGAAAAATTGTTCACTCTTCTTACAAAACTTCCGAGCTTAAAGTCTTTGTCTCTTACCTCACTGGGAATTTCTGGTTCCATTTCTCCTAAAAGCATCGGCAAGTTTTCACAGTCTCTGGAATCTCTCAATCTCAGTTCTAACTTCATCTCCGGGAAAATCCCACAAGAGATTTCTTCTTTGAAGCATCTGAAAAGTCTTGTTTTAGCAGACAATCTGTTCAATGGTTCTGTTTCTGATGTTTTCAAAGGATTGTCGAATCTTCAAGAGCTGAATTTGGGAAGTAATGATCTTGGTCCTGAAGTTCCTTCACTCCCAAGTAATATCATAACTGTTTCATTGAAGAACAACTCCTTTAGATCCAAAATTCCAGAGCAGATCAAGAAGTTAAGCAAGCTCCAAAGTCTAGACTTATCTTCCAACAAATTCACGGGGTCTATTCCAGAGTTTCTGTTTTGGCATTCTTCTCTTCAAACTCTCAGTTTGGATCAGAACATGTTAAGTGGGTCACTTCCAAATTCTTCTTGCAGCTCCACTTCAAAGCTTAGAATATTAGACGTTTCACACAATCTTCTAACGGGAAAGCTTCCTTCTTGCTACTCGTCCAAGAGTTTTAACAAGACAGTGCTCTTCTCATTCAATTGCTTGTCTTTGATTGGCACTCCTAACGCAAAGTATCAGCGTCCACTTTCTTTCTGTCAAAACCAAGCAAGCAAAGCAATAGCTGTGGAACCTGTCCCCAAGGCTAAAGAGAAAGATTCTGGAAAAATCAAACTCGGGTTAGTGATTTTGATAATCATTGGTGTGGTCATCCTTGCAGCTATTTTGGTTGTGTTCGTTTTGATTCTCTTGAAAAGAAGAAAATCAAGTTCAGAAGATGATTCGTTTGAAGTAAACAATTACAACAACAACACGGAGAGACATGCTTCTGATAAAATCTCTGTTTGTAGCAACACAACCACCAGCTCTAAATCATTACCAGATTCAAGTAAACAAAGACTGTTATCATTCCTTTGAATTTTAAGTCATTCTCAAGCAAAAACCATTAACGGAATCTTTCTGAGTGTAGGACGTGTACCACAGACAATGAGATCTGCAGTGATTGGTTTGCCACCATACCGCATTTTCTCCTTAGAGGAACTGGAAGAAGCGACTAACGACTTTGATGCAGCAAGTCTTTTCTGCGAACAGGTAAAACAAAAAACATAACTAAAGTCTGTGATGAAAAACCTAATTGATCGATGATTTTTTGGTATTCCAACAGCTGTACAGAGGTTATCTAAGAGAAGGCATAGCAGTGACAGTCAAATGTATCAAGCTGAAACAAAAGAATTTACCACAAAGTTTAGCTCAGCAGATGGAAGTTCTATCAAAGCTAAGGCATCAGCATTTGGTTAGTGTTCTTGGACACTGCATTGCCAGTAACCAAGATCACAATCAACACACGGGAAACACAATCTTCATTGTTCAAGAGTACATCTCAAATGGGTCGTTGAGAGACTTCCTCACAGGTAACACCTGAAAAAGAAAGAATACATTCATGTTTCAAGAGATTCAAATGGTTATTCATCATGTAATTTTTGTTATCAGATTGTAGGAAGAAAGAGGTACTGCAATGGCCTCAGAGAATGGCAATAGCCATAGGAGTTGCTCGAGGAATACAGTTCTTGCACATGGGAGTCGCACCAGGAATCTTTGGAAACAATTTGGAGATAGAGAATATTATGCTTGATGAAACACTCACTGTAAAGATCAGTGGCTACACTATTCCTTTACCATCTAAGGTATTAAACACATGTGTGCATTATTTTCTACAAACTTTGTTTGAAGTTCGATCTAACATAATTTTGTGGCATTTCTAGGTTGGAGCAGAGAACCTTCAAGGCAAAACTCCTAGGAGGTTGGTTGTATCTCTTAAGATACGAACAAAGATGTTTTTATCTATCAATTTCTAATTCTTTTACTAAAATGATTGCAGTAATGAGGATGGAGAGAAAGAAGATGTGTACCAATTTGGAGTGATACTAGTACAGATTATCACAGGTAAAGTAGTGGCTGCAGGATCTTCAGAGATGGGAAGCTTGAAGCTTCAGGTCTGTTGTGTGTCAGTCGGAACATTATCATCTTTGTTAATCCAACATGGCTTATAAATTTGAAACCTTGATGCTATTTCTTGCAGCTAGAGAATGGTTTGAGGGATGAACCATCAGTATTATGCAGCTTAGCAGATCCATCTGTTAAAGGATCTTATGCTTATGAGTCATTGAAGACGACAGTGGAATTTGCTCTAAACTGTCTTTGTGAAGATCAAAGCAAGCGACCGTCGATAGAAGATGTTGTATGGAATCTGCAGTATACAATTCAAGTGCAGCAAGGATGGAGAGCCAACAGTGGAAATCATGAATCAACTATGAAGGCAATATATGAATGATAAATCCTCAAAAACAAAAAAAAAAGATCATAAAAAAGACAAAAAAAACCGTAGAAACAGTGACAAGAGCCAACTAGTTAATATGTAGTTCCATGAAATTCATGAAACATCTTCTATTAGCTAACTTAGTAATCTGTTGTTTCATATATATGTTAATATCTTCTAAGCTTTTCACAGTATGATGTTGAGAACAACAAATTTCCTTTACGTGTTTTGGTTTGACAGCCTGCAAATCTCCTCTTCTTGTATATACTTTTCATCTCTTGAATAAGGCTTCCTGTATTAAGACTCTATGTCAGTTGATTATGGCTAATCATAATCAACACGAGTAGTTTGTAAATCCGGTGAAAGCTTAATCTTATACAACAATGGATTCAATTGGCATTAACTGCATAAACTTTTTGGCTTCATATAGTCGACCAGAACACTAACCAATGTAACATAGGGTCAGGAAAAATACCACGTGACTGAGGCTGGAATTTCGTCGAACACCTTGCGTGCATTATGCATATACAATATATCCTTCTCTATTACAGAAGTCAGCACAAAGGGCTTAGCCTTGCAACTTCCTCTAATGTGCAAGCTCGCACGTGGCATGTCGAGGATTGATGCTATTATAGCTCCTGTCCAAAACGGCATGTCGAGGATTGATGCTATTATAGCTCCTGTCCAAGCACCAGTTCCAGGG
>OVAX01001190.1:0-51546 GCA_900406405.1 Lepidium africanum
GAGGTGGGATATATCTGGCTTCTGGCCAGATGTTAATTCTAATGGGGAGTATTTATGATACACACTTGGCTATATCCGAATTAATTGTGCAGCATGCAAAATTGCATGTCCCCATATTGAAATTGGGAGTTTTGTTCTTATTATTAACGGTCTAGATATAAGTTGCAATCGTTTAATTAAGGACTCAGCCATGCCATTTTGTGTATGAACGTGTGGGACTTAACGTTCAACATCGATTCGGAATGACATACAATAGTCATTGAAGGCTTGTGAAATGAATTCACCAGCATTATCAAGCCTCACTTTCTTTATCGTATAATCAGGAAATTGTGCTCTTAACTTGATTATTTGGGCAATGAATTTTGCGAAAGCCATATTTCGTGTGCTTAACAAACACAAATGTGATCATCTGCTGGATGCATCAATTAAAATCATAAAATATTTGAATGGTCCGCATTGTGGGTGGATAGGTCCACATATATCATCATGTATTCTTTCCAAAAATACCGGAGATTCATTCCCAATTTTGGCTGGTGATGGCCGAGTTATTAGTTTTCCACAAGAACAAGCATTACATAGAAATTCTTTCGCTTGAAAAATCTTCTGGTTTTTCAGCGGATGGCCATTTGAATTTTCCACAATTTTTCTCATCATGACTGAACCAGGATGCTCTAAACGTTCATGCCAGATTTTGAACGTACATGTAAACTTCTCGTTTACATTAATATATGATTCAGCCACAATTATTTTTGTGGAATATAGTCCAGAGGATAAAGCTAGCAGCTTTTCCAATATATATTTTCTCTCCGGAATAACTGATGTAATGCAAAGATATTCAATGCCATTTTTATTCATAGTCTCTATATGATATCCATTTCTCCGGATATCTCTAAAACTTAATAAGTTTCTGTAAGACTTGGGGGAATACAATGCATCATTTATTTCAAGTTTTGTTCCCCCGGCATTGAAAAACTAGCTCTTCAAGAGCCCATAATTATTTTTGCATTACCAGAGATTATATTCACGCTTCCAGAGGAATTTTTCATATCAAAGGAGGAGAAATACTTGTTATCCTTAAGTATTGTGTGTGTTGTAGCACTGTCTGCTAGACAGATATCTCCATCCCCGTTCTCAAGTTTCGACATTTTCTGATTATGAAAATCACGTTAATATATAACAAAGCAAAAAGGGTTTATATTACAATAAGAACTATTTTACAAGTAAAAGAAAAACATGACAAACTATGATTATGTCATATTATCTTCTTCAAGAAGATTTTAGTTATCTTGATTTTCGTTGATGTCTTCAGGATCAACGACAAAATCAGCAACATCGAGATGTATATCATTATTCATACCATCAGATGAAGGTTCAACATCATTATGGAAGAAGTTGGTTTCACTTTGTTTTTCTATTTTCCTTTGTGCTTCCTTATACAAATAGACAAAATGTTTTGGTGTACGGCACGTATGTGCCCAATGTCCTTTCATGTCGCATCTGTAGCAACAACTCTCACAATGCTTTTCATGACCAACTTCATTTTCTTTAAACCTTTTATTATTTCTTTCATCATGAGAATCATTTGGACGAAATTTTCTAATTTTTCCACGTCCACATCCTCGTCCATATCCACGTCTATATCCTCCTCGTCCATGGCCACGATTATTACCTCGACCGTATCCACGCTCATTCCAATTATTATAGTTTGATGATGCCATATTCGCTTCTGGGAATGAGGCTGATCCAGTAGGATAGGATGTATGGTTTAGCATTACAAGTTCATTATTTTGTTCTGCCACTAAAAGAACTTGCATCAGTTGTGAATACTTCATATATCCTTTAGTCTGGTATTGTTGTTGCAGGATTACATTTCCAGGATGAAATGTTTGGAGAGTTTTCTCAATCATATCATATTCACTTATTTTCTCTCCACATAATGTAATTGTGGAAGTGATTCTGAACAAAGCAGAACTATATTCACCAACACTTTTGTAATCCTGGAACCGGAGGGTCAACCACTCATGTTTGGCTTTTGGTAAGATCACATATTTCTGGTGATCAAACTTTTCTTTGAGTGATTGCCAAAGATCTGCAGGATCCTCCTTTATTATGTATTCATCTTTAAAACCATCATGGATATGGTGGAATAAAAATATCATGGCATTTGCCTTTTTCTCATCAGAAGTCGTTTTCGACTTATCGATGGTATCAAGGAGCTGTCTTCCTTGTAAATGCATCCTTGCTGTTACTGCCCATGTCATATAATTATTTCCAGAGATATCCAGGACAGTATTCTCGTGTTTAGCCATATTTGACATGATAACTGAATATAACAATTTATTTATCATTAATTTTGGTGATAATTTCAATTTAGATATCAAATTAAAAATCATGATAATATTCTAAAATTCTCATAATAAAAACAGAAATTAAGATAACATAAAAATAAATAAACAATAATTTAAAATATTTTGTCATTTAGACNTATAACGTAAAAATAAATAAAAAATAATTTAAAATATTTTCTCATCTAAACAAAATTTATTTGTTCTTTTTAGAACATTTTTATAAATGTCTTCTACACATTTAAAGGCATTGATCTGAGGAGACATAGTCTACCATATGATCATAGACCATTTAAGGAGGCAAAGCCTACTATATAATCACGATCGTGGAGGCAGAGCCTACCATAACGATCAATTCGGAAAAAAAAAAAGGCAATGCCTATCATCCCGAACATATATGGGCAACAAAATACCCTTATTAAGGCGGTAATCCGACCATTATAGTAGTATATATATTTAAATTTAAATGAGCAGTATAACAATATATAAATTATATATATATATATGGGAATAAATCACTTAGGGGCATAACCCCTTCATTATAATAGGAATTAAATTTGACAAAAATTAGATCATATTTTCGATTTAGTATTAGAACAGAGCAACTCGTGCTGATAACGTGTTATAGATTATATAATATAATAATATAATAATATTTGTATCTGTATATATATATGTGATAGAAAGAGATGAAAGAAGTATGTTGGTATATGTTGGAAGAGAGATAAAACGAGAGAAGCACTTAACGTGTTGTGAACATACCCTTTATATAAGGATACAAAGTCGGGTTTAACTGAGGTCGTTAAAGTAAAAATTAATATAATATATAATGGATAATTATCCATTTCATCACAGAGATTACAATTCTGATTTTTTCTTTGTTGATAAATATAATTTGTACCTTTGTCTCATTATACCACTTCCTTTTGATAAATGACTAGCTTTTGTAACATAAATCATTTAGCTAAATTTGTAAGTAATGACTACACCTCACTTACTATTATTTTCTAACTAAAAGAACTACTTGGATTAATAAGTTTCACAAAAAAAGAACTACGTGGATTCCCTTTTTTTCAAAACAATATCTCGAATTATGGAACTTAGGATTGTAACGTTTTATTTCACAGCGGACCAAATGTATATATTTTACATATTACCTAGGGCTGAAAGAATTGGGGTTCATTAAAAAAAATTGGCTGTTTGTAAATATAAATATCGTGTCGGCATGAACACAAATCAAAGGTTGGGACAGTTGAAATGTGCCCCTTTTGTTGTGCATATATTAATTTTTTTTCTTTCATCTTAAATATTTAAAAGGAGAAATTTACATCCATCTAATAAGCAAAAGTCGGTGGACAACATGAAAGTCTCCAAAAATAACGATCTAAACGATAGATACACCAAACTCAAATAAGGGAAGCTAACAAAGGCATAAAAGATTATCCCAAACTATTCTAGATAACGTAAAATTTGATCTCTTCTATGTCCTCGCTTGAAAATATGTAGACGTCGGAATATGAAACACATGCTAACAACCTCTGGCTTGATGGTACCTCGATAATGAGGCATTGGAACCTACATATGAGGCATTGGAACCATCTAACATTGCCAACACCGAAAACATTCGGAAGAGAAGAAGCATGAACTGCTCAGATCTTGACCAAGATCTGGTCTTGATTTCTGATAGGAGGAAATTGGAGAAATCGCTTAACCGCTTCACTGACCACAAGTTGCAGATCGATGGTTGAAAGCCTAGAAAAAAACCAAATCAACGCAAATAAAACAAGATTCATGACAACCTCTTTCAACTTTTTGCAAAATCCCGATGGGACACAAACCCTAAACCGATTGAGAACCACAAATGAGATATGAGGTCTCAGCCCTGAGAAGGGTACAGATCCAAATGATCGGGTTTTCAAACCATCTTGACAAGACAGAAGAAACCATCTTACAAAAAGTGAGCCAACAAAACGAGATTCAACAAATAAAAACAACAGATAGACAAGCTAGTTGCGGGGCTGGTGCTATGGAAACCACCAGCCACTACCATCAACAAAAAGGAAGCTTCAGAGTTTCAAAGACGGCGACTCTCACAAAACGAGAAAGAAATAAGGTTTTTTTTTGTTGGGCATATATTAATATAGTAGGATTTTTTTGGTAACAGCTGAATCTAGCTGAATTTGGCTGAATGTGAAATCTGGTTGAATTTTTATTTTATTTTTTCAGTGGAATCTGACTGAATAAGTTAAAATTAAATGGGAATAGTGGAATCTGATTGAATTTTGTAGAATTTAAAATACTAGTTTAGTAAGAAAACAAATAATATTCTGTCTTATAGAACAACTTAATGTAAAAATAGATTATTGAAAAGTTTAATTAATACTTAAAAGTTAAATAATATTTAAGAATATTATATAAAAGTTAAACCTTCCTAATATTTTGGTGTGTATATATATATATATATATATATATAATTAACCTATAAAACTGAAGTAAATTCAATCTGAAATAAAATGTATCAAATCGAATTAGAATTGACTAAATAGTCGAATGAAACATAAATTCATATATTTGAAAAAACAAATCCGAATTTGAGTCATACTAAAAACTGAATGGGTAACCAAAATACATGAAATATAATTATATACCTAAAACTTATTGTTATTATTAATTATTCAATATTTAAATATCCAAAATTATAATTACAAATCTGATTATATTATTATTTATTTTGCAACGAAATAACAAAAAAAAAAATTCAAATTTTTATTTAAATTTTGAATTTTGTTCTGACTGTTTTTACTAATTAATTTGTTTTAATTTTGAAAAAAATACATAAATTCAAACCCAATCAAAACTGTATAGTTCGCATAAAATTTAGATATTTAACAAACTACCACAATCAAATCATATCCTATCTATAAGGAATCAAACTCAATCCAAAAAATATATCATAATATGTGTTAAATGAGTGAAATCAAAAACTTAAAAACTTGAAAAGGTTGATTTGAATCCACATAAGTCCTGAATGTTCATATTTAACACAAGACTTAATTTGTTATTTATAATTAATTATATATTTATTTAAATATTAGTTAAAATTTAAATAATAAAAAGAGTTGTGGAATTGTGGAATTATTGTATATGCAAATGGTAACAGCTGAATTTTGAAATGAACTGAATACAGCTGAATCCAGCTGAATTTTAAAAATGTATGTTACCAGTTACGCTCATAAAAAACTAAACACTATAAAATTATTTGTTTAAAAACAATTATGTTCATGCAAACAAAATTTGATCCATTATTTCAATTTTATATGTAGGGTTGTCAAACTCCAATGAATTAAACTGCAACAATTAGATATTTAACCATTTTACCTATATAATTCCTCCAATAAAAGAGTTTATGTCAGCTTTTATATTTAATCAAAAATCTGAAACTAAAAATGAAAATTGATGTTGAAAACTAAGATATCCATTAACATATACTAGCGCGGGATAATGTTTACGAATCAATTTATTTAATATTTATTTTATTGTGTCTGCTATGACGCTAGACTTACTCACAAGTGGAAGAATCAACACTTTTCTTCACTTTCACCAATCTCTCAAAAATGTTCTTTAAAATATTTTATTTCTCAACTTCTTTATTTCTCGTACTTAATTTTTTTAACTACAACATTAACAAAACATTTTTATACTGGACCATAACTTTCTATTTCATTTGTTATTACTTTTTGATTAGTATTATAAATTTCATTAATTACTATTTAATATTTAATATTTTTCTTTGAGAAATTAATTCAAATGATGTGTATTAACCAAATATTTTGATTGGTGTTGAGAATTAAAGATTAAGATGATGATGTGTTTCGATTGTCTAACATAAGGTTCATTATAAGCATATTTAAAATTATACAAATCTGATCATCATAAGTAATAACTTGTTTTTTTTTTTGTTCATACTCAATACATACTTCTGCAAAAACTAATACTACCTTAAAAGCAAAATAAAATAAAACAAAACAGAGACCCATTTCATAAGCAAAACCAAGGATCAATAAAGAACCATTCATCTCTTTTTATTCGATCTCCCTCTTTACTGCTAATTTTAAAGTACAAACGTGAATCTATATTTTTCAATGAAGAAGCCGCTGGATCAGCAAAAGCTTCTCTCAGCATGTATCATCACTATGCATTTTAAGTTGATGAAATTTTAAGTGACAAAAAAAAATGTGAGTTCTTTTTTTTTAGTACTTTTTTCAATGGAGTCTAGAAATGATTTTATTTTTATATATATTAAAACTACGGATCTTACACACTGTGATGTGATTGCGCGTGACTTTAAGTTTTCCTTGCTTCAAGTGAACTTCCTTACTGTGATGTGATTGCACGTGACTTTAGGTTTTCCTTGTTTCAAGTGAACTTCCTCATTACTTTTGTTTGTATTAATGTAATGATTTAATTCAACCTCATAATTTGAGAGATGAGTTGTATTAATGTAATAATTCTATTGGTAGTTGAAATTAGGAATTGAGCTGATATGTCATCACCAAAAAATTCTAAAATGTCACGTGTTGATCTCTGGAGAGACGTAGTCTCCTTTTATATATATAATTCGAAATTTAATCCCAAAGAATTATGTAAAGTTTTAAGAGAGATCTCACAATTTTTTATATCAAAAGTTCATTATTAATAAACGGAGAGCTGAAGCTCAAAACAGGTATACAAAAACGATAGACTCGATCGGAATTAAAGAGACTCCAGAAGTGAAATCCGATAACCAAATTACAAAAACAACTATTAAGAAGACACTCCATCCTATCTAAACGATCAGGAGGAGAAAAACATAAATTATTAGAATGAATAAATAAAAACAAATCCTTAATGGAAAAGCAAAGTCACTAGCAGAACGAGAGACCTCACATTATAGTCGGATTTTTGGTAAAGACATTCATTAATGAAGGTTTGTTGAGATTGCCACCTTCTCCCTAATAATGAACTTAAAACACGTATTGATGTTTTAACTTTATTCACTTGTTTTTCCTTTTTGTATATATATTTTAGTATATAATATTGAATTCGCATATCTCAAATCTTAGTGTATAGAATGAGTAATAATGATAGTGGCAGACATTGGACCACATTTGGTCGTGATATACATAAATGCAAATTTGGCAGCCTCAAAGACCAAAGTAACATTCCACAAAGATTTTTCCAGTCAAAATCAATATAGCATAGTGATAATTTTTAGAGCCTTCACTTTGACCAGACAATCTCTCAACGAAGTTTTTTTGGTCTTCTAGACTCACTTCTTTCTTTTTTCCTCTTCTCAATTGTCAATTCACAGTATATATACTTCACGTCTGAGTTTTAAATTGATAACTCAAACTTTTAAATTATTTCGTAAATTCAACAATTAGTTATAAGAAAGAAACGTAGTATTTATCTTTATTTTATGTATTATTCGTGAAATATGTTGAAAACATGTTTATGTATTATTTAAACTATATAAAAAAATTTATACTCCCTCAATCTCATACATACTGACTAATGTTTAGGAAAAATAATTTATATCAAATGATTTGATGTTTCTAACTTCTAATTTATTTTATTTTTTTAAATTTGAGTATTTGTATTTTGCATATTAATTTTTACTTGATTGAATAATTACAAAAAAATTTAAAATATTATTTTAAATTGAAAACACATAAATTAAATATATGTAAAAATCTTAAACATCGATCGTCTAATTTGAAACAGAAAGAATAATCAACTTCCAACATATTCCATATTCATCAAAAAAAAAGTTTATTATTTCTTGACAATTCAACGAAAATTATATTTTAGGTGGATTTTTCCACTGAAAATTTGTCTAAAAGTCACCTTATTTTTATTGTGTAGTTTTTCGTTTGTGATTTTTATTTCTTCAGATTTTTTGTTCACATTAGCTGGAATTCAAATTTATTGTCGTCTTAATAAAAGTATGTTCATACATTTTTTTTGGCAGACTATATTTTTTTAGTCAAAACATAAATGAAATAAGTAGGTCTAGTTTTCCACTTATTTTGCGTAGTTTGACAGCAAAGTCGTAACTCGTAACTAATGAAATCATTATTACAATTTTTTTATGGCGTCAACATATGGGTCGCTGACATAGTCACAAAATCAACTTATTAATCTGTATGTTAACATGTGGATCGATGAAAACAACGACCTTGTATCTAGTTTTACTTTTATTAGTAAATTCATTTCATTTTTAATTCTCAAATATAAATATAGTTTTTGTTTCATTTGACCGGACAATATAATCTATAATCTTACGTGATTTGTACTCGAAAAGTCAAAAATAACTTCAATATTGTCTTTCTGTATTGAAAAATAGAATTTGGCTTCTGTTAACAGGTTCTATTTTTCTAAAGAATTTGTCTGCCTAAACTTTAACCTTTAGCGTTTGACTCATTTTGAGGATGAGTAGTTCATTTGCATATGGATATGGTTAGTGTACAATTCAACAAATCACAATCTATAATTGAAAAGTTCGAATTAAAATACAAGTACTAAAATCATAATTAGATGACAAAGAAACAACTTTTTTTTTTGCCAGCAACAAAGAAACAACTTTTTTGTAGATATATATAATTTTTTTTTTGTAGATATCACAAACTTTTATACATAAATGATAAACCAAATCAAACTCAATACCATATACATTATGAGTTTCGGTTATTCTGTTTGTACATACTTTTTATTTTTATTAATTAGGAGGTTTCGACCAGATCCGTTACTATTGCAGAAGGAGACATAAGCAGCCATAAATCCTCTATAAAGTCCAGAGTGACTATGTGAATGTCCTAGTCAATACAAATGAAACTTAAGGGGTGGAAATCCACATAAATACTCTTTTACTAACTGGACCAGCACAAATTAATTAGCTCAATTTGTACAAATTAAGAGCAAACTTGGGGAACAATTGTTCAATACACAATTCCACACATTGACATGGCTAGAATCAGCTACCTCTACTGACACTTATCATTACTATTGTTGGCAACTCGGTTTGAGGCAAAGTAATCTCGATAATTCATTCTATAATCATCGTTAAGATTTGTTTTTCACACTGGGTTACTACTAAACTCTATTTTCATGATTAAATTCTCTATGTTATTCATAGTCAAATTTTCAATAGTTAAGTAAATGTTTTAAACTCATTCTTTTTTTTTCAGAATTGGGTTAACAAACATAAGAACTATTACGGTTTGATTTTATATTTATTCAGCCACCATCAATTTTTTTCGAAAAAAAAAGTCAAATGACTTTGTGTTTTGGCAATAATGGTCTAATTAACAAAATAGTTTTTGTCTTGATTTCTTTGTTTTTCTTATAAAATCAAATATCTTAATTACCATTAAAATTTAGGTAAATAATATGCTCATAACATACTAATAAAAATATCTAGCTAACGATTTTGACATTTAGGGTTCGAATCCTCTCCTCTATAATTGGTAGACTAAATAGAAAATTTAGAGAGTGAATTTTAAGCTAGAATTGGGTCTTATGAACCTACTTGTTGACATACAGGATTGAAATGAACAAATTTTTAAAAACTTTATAGTGAACAAATATTTTTTTGATCATGCATGATAACATGAATTACATCTTTTATACCGTGAACCCGGGTAATTTAAAATTTTTTAATTATGATGAAACGTATATTTTCTTGTGCATTTTGTTATTATGAAAATATTCTTGAGGTGAAGAATTTTATTATAATTTTCATGGAAAATTAAAATACATGAATGTTAAACATTATCTATTTCATCTCCATCTATCCAACGTTACGTACAACAACTAGTTGACTATCCGACCAAAAAAAGAAAACAACTAGTTGACTGTGTAGAGAACTTTTTTTTTTTTTTAATGCAAAGTAAAACTTCTTTAAAAGGAGAAAATGCAGAACATGGCTTATTCGCTTTGTCGACCAAACACGCCAAATTTGACATATGTTTAATCACATTTATCATATGTTTTATGATAAGATGAATTCATGAAACTTATAACATTTTTAAATACCGTCAAATTTAGGAAACTTTCAATATCTCAAAAAAAAAAAAAAAAAATTCTTCAAGTGTTTTATAAAAAAAATTATCTATAGATCTTCAAAGTCATCCATTATCATTCAACCTATTATCTTGTACTTATCAATCCAAAAATGCCACGTTGCTACTCATGCAAATATACATGGATTACGCAATTAATATATGCAACTTCTTTTTAAAAAAAAGAAATTATGATTGTAAAGTCAAAAACTTTTTTTTTTTTTTGTCACTAAACTTTGCTTCCATTAGATCAAACGATAAAAGTTACAATAGTACAAGAAGCATATCACAACACATCCGAAAATAGCATAAGCATAAATAAATATTCAGGTGGAGGAAACTCGAACACATTGAGAAACACGATTCTCGAAAATTCGAAATTACTCCTAGTTCCTTCGCCATAAAGGTAGTCGAACATAAACAGGGGCTCTCTAACCCGAAGGTAATGAGCTTTGATGAAGCCATAACCAAACACAGTTGGTATGGAGCTCTCTCCCAATAGAATGGGAGATTAAGAGCTAAATCCTTGCTAGAAGAATAAAGCCTACTCGAAGATCTCAATATCAGATAATATCTAGCATCATTCTGTTTACTACCCACTAAAAGCCCTATGTCCTCGTAGGCCCAATTTAGATGAGTAGTTGAAGAGAAAACATGTAGATACCTTAGCCAAAGATAAGCCCAATAACTAGGCCCAAACCAAACCCTAGATTTGGGTTCTTCGGCACCGTCAGAGAAAGGAGGTTCGCCGGAAAGTAGCTGGAGGTCACCACCAGTGCCACCGAGATGCCAAAGATGTCGCAGGTCAAGTATGTGACGAACTGGGCTAGAAGGGAATGGGTTCAAAACGTAAAGTCAAAAACTATCCTGTGTGTTTTGCATAAAAAAAGAAAATACATGGAGACTTTCAGACTAACTATATTTAAAATGTTATGAAAGCAGAATTTTTATTTTACTGAATGTTGATAACATACATTGTCATCTCAATCCACATAATATCACAAACAATAACCAAATAGCTCACCTAAAGTGTAGTAAACCAAAAGACTTGAGTAAGATGAGTTACCGAATTGGATAATTAAACAGGCCCGACTCAACAGTACCAAAATTTTTTTTGGGTCCTAATATAAAAAGAGCCATAATTACTAATTAATTTTTTTGAAAATTTTTTGTACCCCAATATATTTTTGGGCCTTGTGCAAATGTTATTTGGCCCATTTACACCCAATACAAGCACCAACCAAGTCAATGTAACAAAGACGAGAAAGACGAAGCGATAACGACGTTGCAGTAATAATCGTCGACAAATATGTACTGTTGACTATATAATAATTAAAGAAAATTAGTTTGCCCAAATATAAAAAGAGGAAATTAACTAATAAGTTTATATACAAATGGAAATTATTAAATATGTTTCCCGACTTATTAAATATTTTTCTAGGCAAATGGAAATTAGTAAATATTTTTGAAAGTTTACAATTCGTTACTATTTGCCTAAATTTATTTTTTTTGGGGTCAAAAATGTAAATAATCCAATTTATTAATTTTTTTATTTGCTCAGAAACCTAAATAAAAGGGAATAAAGATTATAAACTCGAAGGGAAGCTCAAACACAAAAAAAGGCTTAAGATCGGTTTCGGTTTCTACAATCATTGTCGTCTGCTTATTCTCAAATCCGGATAAGAATCCATGGCGAAAGAGTTGGCTGAGAAAGCTAAAGAGGCTTTTCTAGATGACGACTTCGACGTCGCTGTTGACTTATACTCCAAAGCCATTGACTTGGATCCCAATTGCGCCGCCTTCTTTGCCGATCGTTCTCAGGCCAACATCAAAATCGATAACTTCACTGGTATATCACTCTTCCTTTCCCTCAATCACTCAAATTTAATTCCAAGATCGACTCTTTTTAGCCTGTAGGGTTTTGGGTCCTTTCGTTTTCTCGTTACTTAATTCGATCTGTTCATAGTGGAACCATACTTGAATTTGTTAGCAATTTTGGTTTCTTTTAAGGCTCTTTAGCGATGTTGATTACTTTGATTTGGATAACGAAACTTATTTGAGGGTTCTTACTCTATTTTTTTTTATAATATTGTAATTTCTTTGTTTCTTATAAATTTGGTATCAGTTTGATGTTCTTATGGTTATCTTTTGTTATCAGTAGTGATTAATCTATAACTTTGGAATGTTTCTTTATCACAACTACTAGGAATAGCTAAACCTGTTACGGTTTTGTTTATTCCTGATTCTTGCCTTACGAAAGTATTCTTTGCATCTTATTCCCTAAATTTTTTTTTTGATCTAATACTTTATCTTTCATGGTTCTCCTTGAGCAGAAGCTGTTGCAGATGCAAACAAAGCCATCGAGTTGGAACCTACATGGGCAAAAGCGTATCTCAGAAAGGGGTATGAGTTTGTCACCGTCCTCTGTATTAAGTTTAATGATATAGTTAGATTTGATTGGTATCATAATTCCATCTTCTGATGCTATAATTGCAGCACTGCTTGTATGAAGCTAGAGGAATATAGTACTGCTAAAGCAGCCCTAGAAAAGGGTGCTTCTGTTGCACCAGATGAATCAAAATTTAAGAAGATGATTGATGAATGCAATCTTCGCATTGCAGGTAGAACATAAGCTCCATAGCTTAAGAAGTAAATTACTTTACGATTCTCAATGTACGTAGGCTTAGATTTATGATAAAATCTTCCTATCTGTGTTCAGAAGAAGAGAAAGATCTGGCTCCACTGATGCCAACAAGTGTGCCTTCTAGCTCTACACCACTAGCAACGGAAGCTGATGCTCCTCCTGTTCCAACTCCTGCAGCACCTGCAAAACCAATGTTCAGGTACTGTAGTTATTAAAAAGTGTTCTTCTCTTATTTGATTTCCACGTTCATTATGTAACTCATAGATTGATGGCTCAACAGACACGAGTTCTACCAGAAACCTGAAGAAGCTGTGGTGACAATTTTCGCGAAAGGAATACCAAAGGAGAATGTAGAGGTCGAGTTTGGTGAGCAGATTGTGAGTATCCTGCAATCAGATGAATCCCTGACTTTTAACTGAACTTATGAGCTTCTATTGCATTGTAATCTAACACTATTGATTTGAGATTTGAATCTTGGCTTTTTTGTGCAGTTGAGTGTTGTAATCAAGGTTGCTGGAGAGGAGGCATATCATCTCCAGCCGAGATTGTTTGGGAAGGTATATATTGATTTCATATATCAAATTGTGGTGCTTTTATACACACTTTAACCAAAATCTCTTCATGGTTATATGTTCAGATTATACCAGAGAAGTGTAGATATGAGGTATTAGGAACCAAAGTTGAGATCCGTCTTGCAAAAGCAGAGATAATTACGTGGGCCTCCCTTGAATATGGGAAAGGGCCAGCTGTTCTGCCTAAACCCAACGTCTCATCAGGTACATCTCAAAAGAAATCATACTGGTGTTTACTTCACTTATTTCTGAACCACAACTTATAACCTCCCAAACAACTGAATTCAAGTCAGGGTCGTCTACCTCATGTAATTTTATGTTCTTGTACAGCGGTGTCGCAGAGACCAGTGTATCCATCTTCTAAGCCGGGAAAAGACTGGGACAAGCTGGAAGCTGAAGTGAAGAAACAGGTCTTTCTCTCAACACTAGAGGCTTTGCTTTACTTTTATATTCTTGCTACTTATCACTTTTAAATTTTGCAGGAGAAAGATGAGAAGCTTGATGGAGATGCTGCTATGAACAAGTTTTTCAGCGATATCTACCAGAGTGCAGATGAGGATATGAGGCGAGCCATGAACAAATCATTTGTAAGTAAATCAATCTCTCTTTTCGGCTTCTTATATGTTCGGTAACTCTCTCTTTTTTCCTTGTGACTGATATATACGTTCTCGATTGGGTTTCGTGTGAACAGGCAGAGTCAAATGGAACAGTACTGTCTACAAACTGGAAAGAGGTTGGGACTAAGAAAGTGGAGAGCACTCCACCAGATGGAATGGAACTCAAGAAGTGGGAATATTGATCTTTTGAGTCCTCGTTTCTGGCTCTGTCAAAAAAAACCGACAAATCTTTTGAACTTTTAAGTTTCGTTATTGTTGTCTTGCTTGAAATTGTCTCTCTATTCTTGCGTTGTGGTCTAAAAGAACATTCTAATATTCTGCTTTTGTATTAGAAAACAAAACTCGCGAGTCTGTGTTTTTTGCTTTTCTGTCGAGACTTCATCCAACGTTTCGTGAAAGATGTACAAACCCAACGTTCTTCTGTTAAAATTGCTGTAACCATTTCTTCTCACAACTTAAACAAAAGTCTAATAATGTTGCCTTATCCTCACAATTGCAATACAATCTTAACGGAATAAAATTTTGTCTTGACTCATCTTCTTTAACTTCAAAACTTTCGAACCCATAGGCTTCACTCTAATCATGTTTCTCCATCGTTGATATAATGTACTTTAACCACCTTTTCCACCCTGCAAAACAAGTTCACATATCAATCTGATTTCATATTGAAAGAACTGATAAACGATGTGCATAGTTATATATGAGGGAGATAGTAATTTTTACCTTCTGAGGTGGGGTTCCAGGTCTACGAACATTGTTGTTGAATCCAAACTTTCCTTTCTTCTCAGATGCTTTAAGGATTTGGAATGAACATGTCAAGCTATCATCAACACTCATCATTGCACCAGCATTGTCAAACTCGCCACAGTAATTGGGTGCAGAGAATACTGTCACCAATTGTCTCTTCGCAAAGAACTCGTATCCATCTTCTACAACCTAGAGGAATCAATAGTTAACCATTGATAAGGTGAAACAAACTACAGAGCCTTCCACTAACAAGACTGCACACATGAATCTACAAGAGTCCTAATACAGCAATTATTATGAATGCGATATGGTTTGACAATTGATTTTTGCTTTTTCATTCACTGAATTCAGAGAACAGTTACAGACAGGAAAACATACCAATCCAGAAAATAAAAGAGAGAATATTAAAGCACTCCCGAATATTTACCCAAGCATCACTAGCTTTTTCTATTTAAACTTAGTGACTAACTTGTTACTGCTATATAGCTTTTTACCTGATGAGCTCGGCATATGAGATCAAGGTCGTGAGTTTGAAGGAACTCGGCTACTTTGTCTGCCCCAAATGTATACGAGACACCTCTGTCATTCTCTCCCCAGCCTTCAATTTCTCTATCAGGATCAGCCCATAACAAATCACAAAGAATACCCTCATCAGGAACATCAATAGGACGAGGAATTCTCTTGATGTCATTTAAGCTCTTAATAGCAGGCGATAATCCACCGTGCATGCAGAGTATCTTATCATCAATGAGAGCACACACAGGCAGACAGTTAAAGCATTCAGTGAACGTTTTCCATAGACGGACATTATATCTCCTTTTACATTCATCATAGAATCCATATACACGGTTGATTGAAGCACATTCATGATTCCCTCTCAGAAGAAAGAAGTTCAACTTGTATTTGATCTTGTATGCAAGAAGAAGGCATATTGTCTCTATGCTCTGCTTACCACGATCAACATAATCCCCGAGGAACAAGTAATTTGCAGCTGGTGGATAACCTCCATACTCAAACAACCGTAAAAGGTCTGGAAACTGACCATGAACATCTCCTGCTCATCAACATATAAAAAATCATAAAGTTAGAATAGCAGCAGAGAGGGTTTAATGTAAGCACAGTGGTAAATGTAGAGATAGATACCAAATTCAGCAACTAGTAAACAAAACTCTTAGCTATCAAATATAGCTGTATGCTATTCTTTATTCCAGTTTCAACTTATCTATCAGAGCTAAGCTTCCCCAACAATATACTTACTAAGCTAACGATTGCATCAAGTAAAATGCATTTTTATCAAAAACCCAGGACACAAGAACAAATGCAAGATAACACGAACCTATTTCAGAAGAGAAAGATTTAAGAAGTTAAAACAATTATAAAACCTCAAAATCATTTACCGCAAATCTTGATAGGAGCTTCAAGCTCGAGGAGATTAGGCTGACTGAGAAAAACCTCTTTCGAAGCAGAACATAGCTGCCGTATCTCCGCCTCACTCAGATTTGCCAGCTTCACTTTTTTCCCATTATTTGTCTCCAAAAGCCTCCGTATTATATCGTCAAGTAAATTTTCGTCCATTGTAGCAAAAAGTCCAAGAACCCTAAATCTCTATCTCACTTTGAGTTAATTCTCACTCAGAAACAAATTAAAAGTTGTATTTTTGTCACCGCCGGTGTCTCAGGGTTGGTATTTATGACGGAGAAGAATCAGAGAGTTAAGAAAGTAGAGAGAGACACTCCAATTTCATAAACCCTAGAAATTGTATAATAAAGGCGGTAATTTTCAACAACCCAAACCCGAAGGAGCGTAGAAGTGGGCCCTAGCTTGTTTTCGCACGTGCAAGTCCTCATTCGCATTTGTGACTGATGCTTTCTGAGAATTTTTAGTTATAGCTCCTGCAAATTACAAAACCTCGAAAAAAAAACAAAGCTAATTTAAACCAATGATAAACGGAAAAAAAAAAAAAGAATTGCTTGATCAAATGGTTAATGTCCATTTCATGCAGGTTATTTATCCAAATTTGATTTATTATCACACATAACTCTATATAATATAGTTTAGAATTTAATTATCAATCAGGTTTTACATTATCTATCCATTCAATAACAAAAGACAGAAAAAGAGAAAAAAATAATTAAAAAGGATATTTCATTCATTATCTTCTATAGTAGAATTCAAAGGAATCAGAATCTCAAACACAAATCTAATAATTGTAAACCCAGAACCATGAACCATGATTATTCCAAAAAAATTCTATGATCTCTATCCACATTTGAAAATATCTTTCAAATTTATCATAGTATCCAATAGCTTGATAGTATTTAGTATTTACTGATACTTGTTGTGTTCGCTTTGGGAAAAACTGTGACAATTAGAGAAATGTAATTTATACTTTTTACAGATGATTTTAAAATTAGCATAAACGATTGTTTTTACTGAAGGTATAAATTTTGAACCAGAACAAAAAAAAAACAGTTGTTGCTGTTTAATAAAAATTGTGCTTACCACAAAATCTTCCATATATGACATTTAGAATTCGGTGTTTTATATTCCTCAATTTATGGAGGATAAAAGATTATAAAATATGTAAGAGCATAAATTAAGTTAGTATTTGTTTTTGTTTTGGTCATATTAAATTAGTATTAGACTATTAGTTGATCATGTAGCAACAAAAATAAAATAATATATAGATATATAGACGTATAGCTAGCATTTGAACTATATCTTTCTTCGTTGAAATAAAGCGTTTACAAAAATCAAAATATAGCTGATTATCTTATATATTAAAACGGGAGACTTTTATTTTGAACGTGTTATAAATTATATGATAAATTTAACATATTGTTTATAACTACTCTTAAAAATATATCGGTTACAAATTCGGTTTCGGTTCGAGTTTAGATTCGATTTTATCAATATACAGATTTATGACACATTCTGGTATTTTGTCATATTCGGTTCATCTAATTTAGTATTTTGGTTTAAAACATATTCGAATATTTTTATTTTTTGAATATAATTTGGTACGGTATATATCGAGTTCGGGTTCAAATATTTTTATATAAAAATTCAATATTAAAAAGGATTTAATAAAAAAAACTAAAATGTGGTTATTAATTTGGTTCTACTTAGAGTTTGAATTCGGTCCTTGAAATACATAGCTTTATGATTCATTGAGGTATTTTGTCACGGTTGTTTCAGGTTTGGTTCCTTTAATTCGGGGTTAGTTTTTGAACCACTAAAACAATATTCAAAATATCAATACAGTTTAAGAACTAAGTAAACACAAGTTGAAAAACAATTAAATTTCGCGCTATAGCATTGGTAGAATCATAATTTATTACATTAAAACATGCATTTATAAGTTAATTATATATATATAATAAAAAACTTTATGCATCTATAAGTTAATTATATACAAAAATATTTAAAAAATTCATGCTATTACTATTTTTAGAAATCAAACTTAGTTTATATATAAAAATTTGGTTCAACTCTCATTTCGTAATTTCGTTCACCGTTCCTTTAGTTCATACAGAAGACAAAATTTATACATTAACAAATTCAAAAATTGTATTTATTCAATCTTCCTCTTTTCTTTCCCTCGCGTCTCCTTTCTTCCAACAGATTTTGAAATGTCAATGTCATTTTCCCACGAGACTCATGACGATCGCCGGAGCTCCGACTTAGCTTCCGCCGTAAATTTCACTCAAAGTTTTCGATCGTTGCCGGTGACTTACTCACCTTCCTCGGGCGATGAATTGGTGGACGTAACAATCGAATTCCCAAGTGGCGCGATACGAAACATAGACTCCGTTACCGGCACTGATCTAGAGATTACCTCTTGCTCAGCTTCTGATTCAGGTTCAAGGTCTCGTAGCATAGAGTGGAGCGCGTCATCGGAGCGCCAGTTTGTGGCTAGCACTAGACATTTCTCCGGAGATTTGAAACGGATGCTTCAGAAGATCTCACCGCGAGATTGCGTCGGTTATTCGTCTCGATCTGCACCGGAGACGGTGGTTGTAATTCGTGGCGAAATTACTGAGCCTGCTATTACTCTCCCTCAATTCTTATCCCAGCCATTAGTCAAGCCTCATCGGAATTGTTCCTGCACGCAGAGAGCGATACAGGGTTTGAAGTTCATTAGCAGCAACGAAAACAGAATCGCCGGATGGATTGAGGTTCAAAACAAATTTGCTAATCTATCCAAAGATGGTTATATTTCTCGAAGTGATTTCGCTCATTGCTTAGGTTCGAAATTGATTTCACGTTTATGTTTTTTCAATTGATAGAGATTGTCAAATACTAAATACTGATTTGATAATTTGCTGTTTCTGTGCTTTGTCTATAAAAAGGAATTAAAAATGAGAATTCGAAAGAGTTTGCAGAGGACTTGTTCGACGCATTGTGTAGGAGAAGAAGAATAATAGTTGACAAGATTGATCTTCATGAACTATACGAGTTTTGGTCCTTAATTACAGATGAAAGCTTCGATTCTCGGCTACAAATCTTCTTTAACATGTATTATCATCATCAATCTATATTTGTAACATTCTGATTACTTCTTCAACATGAGTATAAGGTTTCTTGATTCATTTTTCACGTTGTCATAATTGCAGGGTGAAAAATGGTGATGGTAGAATCACAGAGAACGAAGTAAAAGAGGTGACTTAAGTTCCATACTTTTAATACTAATCTAATCACCATTGTATCGCTGACTACGTAAAAGCATTCAAGCGTGAGAAAAATTTGCAGTCGTAGGATTAAATTATTAAGTTATTTAACATGAGTCCCATTATCTTTCATTTTGGTTTAATAATCATTATTCTGTATCCCTCTTGCTGAATTTTTAGAGCTAAATGTTATTTGATTTGGTTAGCTAAGTTGGTTGTGATATTATTTTTTCCCATGTCTCGCTTTCTAACCAATGCAAGAATAGAAAACTTGAATTTAACTTTTTTTCTGCATAAAATTTGATTGACCTTGTAGCAGCTTTCTTAATTTAAATAAAGAATCTAACTACCAAACAAAGATATTCTATATTTATATAACCACTAAGTTTACGTTGAATCTTTCTAGTAGAAGCTTCTTTTAGCATTAATATATTTTGTATGATTTTCCTTTATTTTTGACAACTTGTAGATTATTATATTAAGCGCATCGGCTAAGAATCTATCAAGGTTGAGAGAACGAGCAGAAGAATATGCAGCATTGATCATGGAAGAATTGGCCCCGGCTGGGCTCCACTCTCAGTTCATAGAGGTAATTCCATGACCTTTTATCTGCCATATTGTGAAAAGTTATGCATAACACAAAAACAGGCTTGAATATTAGACCACAAAATTATTGATTTAGTGTGGAGACCAGTCCCTGTTAAAGAGAGACAGAAGAAGGGTTCTTTGTCTGTTTGACCTTAGTAATTAATGATGTTTACCTTTCAACTTCTCTGATAGGGACATCTAACTGAGTCAAGAACCAATGAGACTAAAGCTATGCAAGTTTGTTTTTTTGTATGGAATTAATAGAATAAAAACTTGATGAAGATAAACAAGTGGAGGTCCACAAATAGAGCTTTAACTAGTACTCAAAACTATTCTATACTGGTATACTTGCGTATCAGTGAATGATCAGAGAGTAATAGTAACAAATATTGTCTGAGAGATAGTAGAATAATATCTGAACACTTAATAGTATCAGACCAAGGAACTCTCTTCAACATTCTAATATGTCTTTTTTATGGATTTGAAATGATGAAGTTAAAGGAACTAGAGATGCTACTACTACAGAAGGACACATCTCATAGTTACAGCCAACCGTTCAGTCAGACAAGCCGAGCCTTAAGCCAAATCGTAAAGGATACAAGATGGGGAATTGGCAGAAACTTGCTTTACTCTTTGCAAGACAATTGGAAGAGATGTTGGGTTTTGACATTGTGGTTAATGATCATGGCCGGGTTGTTTATGTGGAAATGCATTCAATACAAACGTAAAAACGCATTCCATGTGATGGGTTACTGCCTTGTCGCGGCAAAAGGTGCAGCTGAGACACTGAAATTTAACATGGCTATTATCCTTTTGCCGGTCTGCAGAATTACCATGACCTATCTGAGAACTACAGCTATGTCCTACTCAATGCCTTTCGATGACTGTATTAATTTCCACAAGGTTAATTAAAACCATTTTCTCCTTCCATTAATATGAGATAGACTATGCTTCAGCTGAAGCTTACTTTTCTATTTTTGGTTATTGCAGACGATCTCTTTAGCAATCTTTATTGCAATGCTTCTCCATGCATCCAGCCACCTCGCTTGTGATTTCCCAAGGATTCTAGCATCTTCAGAGGCTGATTACAAAATGTACTTGAGTCAGTATATTGGTGTGACCAGACCCACATACTTTGATCTTGTTAACGGTCCTGTGGGAATTACCGGAATCATAATGGTTACTTTCATGGTAATTGCTTTTACATTAGCCAGTCGAAGATGCAGGCGTAACCTTACTAAGTTGCCAAAGCCATTTGACAAACTAACCGGATATAATTCCTTCTGGTATTCACATCACTTACTCCTAGCTGTTTATGTCCTTTTAGTCATCCACGGCATTTACATCTATCTCGAGCATAGATGGTACCGCAAAACGGTAAGTTCATAAACTCTTCACCATTATTAATTTGTTTGTCCTTAATTAACTGGCAAGGCTAACAATAACAGATGCTGCCTTCTGCAGACATGGATGTATCTTGCTGTGCCAGTGTTACTCTATTCTGGGGAAAGGATCCTTAGATTCTTTCGTTCCAGGCTTTACACCGTCAAAATATGCAAGGTAAAGTCTCATATTTTGAATAGAAGCAGAGGATCAATAATATTGTTGATTCTATTTGTTACCATGCTGCATCAAACTAATATATAGTCTTCTGATATGCCAACTCATGTTGCAGGTTGTAATTTATCCTGGAAACGTTTTTGTGCTACACATGTCAAAGCCTGCGTCATTTGATTACAAGAGCGGACAATATATATTTGTTCAGTGTCCTGCAGTATCAAAATTTGAGTGGTAAGTCTTTTATTTTTGAACCAACACAAGCCTTTTGCAATGTAAGAGCATATAGAAAATTATGTTCCTTGACACCACAAAATGTAACTCAAAGCTTCTCGATCCTAAAATACATCTTCAGGCATCCATTTTCTATTACTTCTTCCCCTGGAGATGATTTTCTCAGCATTCATATTCGTCAGCTCGGTGATTGGACTGAAGGGATTAAGAGGGCATTCTCATTGGTATGTCAAACCCCTGAAGCTGGAAAAAGCGGACTTCTCAGAGCAGATGGTCCAAACATAACAAGGTGCATTAAAAGCATTTGAAATTCTATGCCACATTTAAATTTGCACTACATGCCACATTTGAGAATTAGATATTAATCTCTCTTGTAATTTAGTTTGCCGGAGTTGTTGATAGATGGACCTTATGGCGCTCCAGCGCAAGATCATGGGAAGTATGATGTGTTATTACTCATTGGGCTTGGAATCGGCGCTACACCATTCATTAGCGTTCTGAGAGATCTACTGAACAACATTGTTAACCAACAGGAACAATCTGTGAGTATTAATATAAGAAAACCTTTTTTGAGGATTAGACAGAACCTAAACTAACTTCTTCTTGAGTTTCGTTATATTTTCAGGAATGCGTCTCAAGTAGCTGTAGTAACAGCAACATTTCGTCGGATCACAGTTCCAGTGCCTTAAACTTGGAAGCTGGGAATAGGATTCCTTCAAATCAACGGAGGACTTTGATGACCAAGAAAGCTTACTTCTATTGGGTAACTCGAGAACAAGGTTCTTTTGATTGGTTCAGAGATATCATGAACGAAATTGCAGATTCAGATAAAAAGGTAAACTACACTGATTCATCTTATACTTCTATTGTTTCCAAAAGAATAAACTCCGGATTAGAAAACAATTGAGAATTCTATTAAGGTCAAGAGAGGTTTATAATTGTCAAGTTAACTACTAACATTATTTTTGGTCTTGTAAACAAATAAAAGGGTATAATTGAGATGCACAACTACTTGACTAGTGTGTATGAAGGAGATACTCAATCAACTCTTCTCACCATGATCCAAACGCTGAATCACGCCAAAAATGGCGTCGACATATATTCTGGAACCAAGGCAATGATCATTAACGATTACCATATTTTACAAAGGATTTTACACAACAAAATTCACTTTCTTATCTTGTATACAAATTTTGGTTTCAGGCACGGACACATTTTGGGAGACCAAAATGGAAAAAGGTTTTATCAAAGATTACCACCATACATAGGAACGCAAGAATTGGTATAAACATAAAACAAATCAATTCAGAGAATTACTAATCGAAAATAATGGTCAGTATTTTGCCTTGTCTGAAGAATGTTATTGATTGTTAAATTTTCTTAAAATAAAAACAGGAGTGTTTTATTGTGGACTACCGAGTTTGGGAAAGGAACTTTCAAAACTCTGCCATGATTTTAACCAGACGGGAAGTTCCAGGTTCGAATTTCACAAAGAACACTTCTAAAGGTATATATTTTTTTTTTCTCATGATTTTTTGTTCATGAATGAAAGTATCCAATTTTATCGGTATATATGTAAAATCAACGTTTATGTTCATTTTCATATCATTCTTGGTTTTTTTTTCCTTTTGCGTATCACAAATACTAAAGTTGTAAGTTGTAACCATTTCATCTAGGAGCCTCACTGTCAAAAATATTAAAAACTACAGTTAGAGCTTGCGAAAAAAAAAAGAGAGTTCAAAATTTCATTGATGTAATCCATTTGACTACATTTGGTTCAGAGTGAAGTTAAGTCATCTTTCTAAAACGACAAACAAAAAAAGATATACGAACTCATAAGAAAAAAAAAACAACAAAAACAAAAAACGAAAATTGCGTGAGAGCGTTGACCACTTATTGGGCCTGTCTTCGAATTCCAATACGTGCTATGGGCCAACAGTTTTCTCGGCCCATATTTTGTAATTAAAAGAAGAAAGATGTGCAGCGTAACGACATGTTATGGAGCATACGCTCATTTTAATACTATATTAGGATTATAGCTGTGAGATTTGATTTTTTTTCAACCCGTGTTCAATAAGGTTTTTAGACATATCATTATCCGTTATTATATTTTGAATATTATTTTCGAGATGTTATTTAAGTTCTAAAACTCAAACCGAAATCAATATGAATTAAAAGAACCGGACCCAACAAAATATCCTAATGGATTTTAAATATATATATATATATCCTACAAAGCGAACCAAACATGAATTAGAACCAAATTTTAGTTTTTTAGAGTTTTTCTAATAATTTTTTCTTAAATTTTGAATTTTATATAAAAATATTCGAACACGAACTGGATCTCTACCGAACTGAGCTTTGTCCAAAACATAAAAGTACACGAATAAGTCTTAAATCAAAAGAATTAAAATACCGAATTAGATGAACCGAACTCAACAATATACCATATATACCTGGAAAACCGAATCCAAACTCAAACTGAAACCAAATTTGCACCCGACATTTTTTTTAAATTAAATTTTAGTTTTTAGAATTTTTTCTATTAAATCATTATTAAATTTGAATTTTTATATAAAAATCTGTAACAAAACCACCTTAAGCCTATTTATAAGGGTTGTTATGAATAGGTTAATTTTATCCTAAAGTTTAAAACATAGTCTAAATGAAAGTATTTCCGCTTTAATATATAAGATTAGTAAAATATGATTGGTATTTAAAAAGCATTAAATTCTCTAAATGCTTTCTAAATGTTTTATACCTCAATAATCCTAAATAGAGTTTTTTCCAAGCATAGAGCATTAAACATATAATTTTACTTTTATTAATTAAATTAATAATCTAATATTAAAAATATATTATAATGACTAATTTTGTAATTTGAAGTCTAATACTCACTACAATTCTAATCACACATCATATAAATTTAAAGTTTGATCAGTAGAACATATGCTCCTTAATATTAGAACTCTATGCCTTACCAATCATGGCCGGCATCCAATGAATATTCTTTACTAGGTTCTCTCCTTTCTTCAACTCTACATTGCAAATGACCAATTAACCTATCGGTCCTCGTTCTAATTGAATGAACCAATAAATATGGTGAAGGGCAAAATGATCCACACCAAATTAAGTCTTCTTTAATAACTCCATTCGAACCCTCTCTCCAAAGTCTCAAAAATTCAGTAAGTCCTTATTTTCAATAATTTCGATTAAGAAATTAGTTTTAAATTATACTTCTGATTTTTTAGAGAATCAGTTGCCCAATTCGTTCTTCCCCTATTCCATGAAAAATCTATCTGCCTCAAAATTTCTAGTTCCTCTTCAAAGAATAAGGTAACATTTTAGATTTCATTGGTAGCCTCAAATCGCAAAATCTATTAATGTCGGTTATGAACCAGTTTACAGCATGTTCATCGAATCACCTCTCTTTGTTGGACGTACGAGAAATCTGTAATTGGGCTTTATCATACTATACCCCATCTATAGCCGATTAGGCCCATATTAACTCAAGCTAACGCTGTCAAAGTGTGCACTTCGCTTTAAAACACTTGTCCAATTGTGCACTTCACTTAGCAAAGTTCAATTTAAACAGACATCTCATTTAAAACTTTTTAATTTAGTACTAGAATGCTACATGCGCTTGAAGCGCAATATTATTTGAATTTGATGATATTATATAATCGGATTTTTTTATATTTTTCACTATATCAATTTGTTGATACGTGAATATGTTTGGTCTCATATTTAGTTTATCCTATAAATTATAATTCAATATACGAATAATGTTTGTAAAGTATGTAATATATGGTAGCATATTGTAATGCCTATTTTTTTATTTTACAAATTTATTAATTTTGGCGAATAATTAAGACATATGGTTAAGGAAAAACCAAATGTATGTTTTGTCAAAGATAGAACATAGAGAATTTTAAGTGAACTCCAAGACAAGAAAGAGAAGACAGATAATAAATTAGAAAAAATAATATTTGATTTTTGTGATTTGAAGAAGAAAATGAAAACAACAATTGTTTTGTCTTAAACCCAGGAAAGTGCAATTTGCTTGAATTGAAATTGAAGGTTTCAATTGTTGTCATCAAAAAGCATGTCAAAGGTCTCTAAGCTGAAGCTCATGTTTCCTTTTCCTACGTGTGTGCTTCTCAACCTTACACTGCAAGTAAACGTTTTCTATTTTAGGATTCAAAAAAGATTTGAAATCCTACTAACTAAACCAGATTGTTGTACATAAGTGCTTAAAAGTCATTGTAGAAAATAATTAACAATTTGTAATGCCAAAATTTTAGAATTTATCATAAAGAAAAGCAAAAGTGACCAACCAGGCTTTTTGATGTATCTGATGAATAAAAATAAGTTTTTGTAAATCCTAAACTTCAAGGATCAAAAGATAAGTAGAAAGTAAAAACTAAAAAAAAAGATCTTCAAAGTCAACATAGTACAAATCCATATTAGAAAACGAAGAGCAATGTCACAAAGAAACAATTTTTAAAAGTTTAAAGGCCATGCCTATACTGAGTAGTTGTGACATAAGGGTCTTTACTATTTTTATGAGATTCAAACAACTCTATATCCTCAAAATGTCCAATGGTCCAAGGATTATCTTTTAATCCAATCTCCCTCATTGTTCTTTGTGTAGCACAATAAGCTAAAGAGCAGCATCGACGGAATCAGTGCTTTGTCATGTATAGTACTGGCCGCAACTGGCAAGACAATTGTACATACTAATCTTTTTTTGTTTATTTTTCATTGGGGAGGAACAATTGTCTCACCCTTGAGTTAGTATTGATCTGCCAAGAGTTTTTTCTTACATTGGTTCTTCACAACACTCAGTAAGAAATCAGTGAATACATGCTCGTACTCAGGCATCTTTCTGTAGCCTGCAGAATTTTTAAACTTCTTAAAACAAGTTTATGTTTATGGCAAAAACGGTATTAGATATCAGCAAACTTGCATGGGAAATAATTGATGTCGATTACATAAAATTGATCCCTTGTTCCATGCTCTCTAATCATATCTAAATTAAATAGCCTTAGACACATTCAAATAAGCAGAGTTTGATAAATTACTTCAACAATGCTTGGTTATAGTAAAGAGGACTGAAACATACCAATCCACGACGGAGCTCCTTTGCCAAATTTTCCAACAAAGGACGTGGTGGAAGCTCTGCAACGAAAATAACAGTATTGTTTAATTCTTTACTGTATACAACAATCTAGACAACATTTTCATTAGTTTCTCCTCGTGAAATCACCCTTCTTCTTCAATTATCCCTGCAAAAACTATAATTTAGTCATCAATTCATCGAACAGGTAAAAATGGAGTTAGAGAAGAGGTACAAAAACTATAATTTAGTCATCCATTCGTCTCGATTTCAACCTGTGGTGTAGATTCATCAGATAAAGCAATCACAATACTTGCATCCTCGGCTCCTTTCGTCCCCTGATCTACTTTTTCAGATCAGCACTACTTGGTGCCTTCAGATCTGATCTTTGACTGGAACCTCTGATTTCATTGTGATATCTCCCGTCGTCGGCTGCTCCACTTCAACTACATGCTCCTTCATGATGTCCAGATTAGCAGGTTGCTCTTCTGTGTTCATTCATAACTGTGAAAACTCAAATAAGTCGATGTAATTATTTATGCACAAGATCAAAGATCGGCAAAACCCAAACATATTCAAATGAAAATCTAGAATTAATTTGAACTTAAATGAACACAAAACAAACTCGATCCCATATCTTAGCACAATGATATCGAAATATCTTTTCTTAACACTTTAAATAATGTTGTGCTCGAGTAATAATTGATTCATGAGACGTCACTACTAAAAATTCATAAAGAAAATCGTATCTCTGAATCCAAATATGAATCAACGAACCCTAACACATCAAAAACATGAATCAGTCTAACATCAAATGATTCAACACTAAACCCACTAAAAATCAGAAAAAGAAAGACAACAATGAAACAAAAAGGAATTAAATTTAGAGCCAAGGAATTGAATTCATCTTTCTGGTAAAAATAAGTACTGATTTCTTCACTTACGGATTCGTCGCCTAGTATGAATTCAAGAGATTCATTGGTTTTTTGAGAGTATGTTCGTCACGAATTAAGTATCTTCGCTCTGATAACTCATTCCGACCGGTAAAATTTCAAATTTGTGAACATAGTGAACTGAGAGGGTAAAGACAGAGGTAATGGCGTAGTAGACTCCAACTGTTTCAGTTTCTTATTCGCCATTGTTTCGAAGTTAGAGTCAAATTCTGAGCCAAATAGATAGTGGATGCAAACTGAAGATAGTGGATACGAACAAATTTGACTTTTTTTTTGAGCAATTGAGAGGATCATGACTAAAAAAATATATGAATTAATAGGTAGTTGTTTTTTATGTGGTTTTTTAATTTAAAATTTAAAGTTTTATTTTGAAATCGTTGGGAAATACAATTAGGGGTCTATCTGTAAAATTTTAAAAGATTGTTTTGTGATTTCTTACAAGGTTAAGAAAAAGGGAACTCCGTTTAATATATATATAGATTATCAAAATAAACATTTATTAATTGTCATATGATGCAGACCGAACGTGCATGACTCACCGAAGCGAATGGTTCTTATACTACCACGTGTCGAAAGATCAGTGGCTCGACCGACTCACGATCCAGCCGAGTGACACCTGAACGCAACACAATAACCGGATAATTAAATGGTCCATGTAATGACGGAACACTTAAATCCACGTGGCATAATATTAAAAAAATATGACGCCATCAAATCTTCGTCATATAAAAAAATTCAACCCAATGCCTTTTCTCATTCCCAAAGCGTTGCTTTAAACTAGTTAAGGAGTAGGTTTAAATCAACGGCTCAGATCAAAAACTATATTTTCAACGGCTCAGATTGTGTTTAAATCCCGTCATTCTATTTTAGCCTTCCTTCGAGACCTTTCTCTGAGAGGTTGAAGAAAGTTAATGATATTTGTTTGATTTTGATTTGATTGTTTCTTCTTCTCTTTAATCGGAAGCTGTAACATCAATCGATCGGAAACAATGGTGGATGATTATAAGAACGAGGATCCTGTTCCTAAATTGGATCCAGCAGTTGAGGTTGTAGAGAGGGAATCATTGATGGACAAAATATCGGAGAAGATTCACCACAAAGGTGATTCGTCGTCTTCTTCATCATCATCGTCTGATGATGAGAAGGAGAAGATATCGTCATCTCCAAAATCTCTGAAATCGAAGGTTTATCGTTTGTTCGGCAGAGAGAGGCCTGTGCATAAAGTTCTCGGTGGCGGAAAACGTACGTTTTCGTTTCGTTTGTTTTTTCTTCTACTTTTTTGCTCGGTTTCTTTTGCTGTGGCTTGGTGCTTCGTTTTAGGGATCGGTGGTTGTATGTGAGGTTAAGAGGGTGGCTTATTCAATGATGTAGATATTTTAAAATCTGCATAGGTTTTTACTCTGATTTGTGATGGAATTGATGATTGATACTACCATTTCCTTTTTTGGAACTGTGTTAATTATCTTCTGATTTTCTGATAGTTTTGATGTTTATACATATTTGATTTGTAAAACCCTAATATGGTAATTTATCTTTCTAATTACAGCTGCTGATATATTTATGTGGAAGAACAAGAAGTTGTCAGGTGGTGTATTTGGTGGTGCTACAGTAGCTTGGGTGCTCTTTGAATTAGTGGAGTATCATCTTCTCACTTTGCTATGTCACCTTATGATTGTTGCTCTTGCTGTGTTGTTTCTATGGTCTAATGCAACCATGTTTATCCACAAGTAAGTTTTGATTGATCCTACGTAAGTGTCTTGCTTGCTTCTCTTTGAAGATCAAGCTTATGTATGACACCATCCATTCTCTTTTCAGGTCACCACCAAAGATTCCTGAAGTTCATATCCCTGAAGAACAACTTCTTCAGATTGTTTCAGGGCTAAGAATCGAAATCAATCGTGGGTTCCATTCTCTTCACGAGATTGCATCTGGAAGGGATCTCAAGAAATTCCTCTCTGTAAGTTAAAATTGTGCAGGACTATTTGTCTCTCAGTGCCTCATTTTAAAGGCTGACAATACACTTATACTGTTTGATTGGATTAGGCAATTGCCGGATTGTGGGTTCTCTCAATCTTAGGCGGATGCTGTAGTTTCATGACATTGGCATACATAGGTAACTACTTACCATTTCCTTTAAACACAACTGCTTATTCTTTCTCTCTTATTCCAACAATGCTGATTAATGGATATGGTTTTTTATTAATCAAGCTGTGGTTCTACTCTTCACTGTTCCGCTCGTTTATGACAAGTATGAAGACAAAATAGACCCATACGGTGAGAAAGCAATGGCTGAGTTGAAGAAGCAATACGCTGTGTTGGATGCAAAGGTATTGAGCAAAATCCCAAGAGGACCTTTAAAGCAAAAGAAGAAGGATTAGAGGTTTTTTTGTGTGTGGGTTTTTCGTTTGAGTGCAATGCGCACAATGCTCTGGTTTTTTAAAATGTGGGTTATGTTGTGAATTAGTAAATCTAATAGACAAGTGTTAGAACTCATCGCAAATTTTACTTAACAACTTTGCTTCTTTTTGTTGTTGTGGGTTTGGTGTTGTTGTAATCATATTTACGTATTATTGACCTAATAAATCGATTTCCTCGTGTATAATTGAAAGATTTTTATTTCTGATTTTTCCCTTCAAAATCTCAAAACACTGTTCCATTGATTTAAGATATGACAAAGCATATGAACTCTGTAATCGAATCTGTAATTATCAAAAACGAAGAGATTTATGACCAGATAAAGAATATGTTATAAATATATATACTTATAGTGCGTCAATGAAACGTCAAAGTCAGGATGGCCGAGTGGTCTAAGGCGCCAGACTTAAGTTCTGGTCCTCTTACGAGGGCGTGGGTTCAAACCCCACTTCTGACAATTATTTTTCATTTTTCGATATATTTTTCTTCTAATTTAAATAATGTAAGGTAAATAATTTGTTTTGCCGATATACGTTTTGCCAACCACTGCTTCCTAATTAAATAAATAAGTCTTTGATGTATTGAACGATAAAAAGTTAAACAACTGATAAAACGCTTTAGATATGTCTGAATTAAACGGTGAATCGTGAAGCATAATAATGCAGTAGGTTCGATGTTGACGACTCTAACGGGACCTCGTTCCCACAGTTTAGTTGGTTTGTAGACTTTATTTATTAATTAATTTTGGGAGTATCGTCTCCCATTCACGACCAAAAATTAATGTAGTAGGTTCGACTTCTCATTATTCAATTGCAATTCACAACTCATACTTGTTTTTTAACCAACAAAAAAGAAAGAAAAATTAACATTTGTAGCAACAGGTATGGCTGGATTGTTTTACTAACTCGTAGCTAATTGTGGTGTGGCTGAAATTTTATATCCACCACAAATCCCTATTTATTCCTAACCAAAAATATATGGCCAACATGCATCGTGACAGTTAAATATAAAAAAAACATTATTCAACAACATTTATTTTTCAATAATTAGATTGATAAGATCTGATTTATAGGCCGTCTATCCCTAAAATCACTTTTTAATCTACTATAATGTAGTGGGGAAGATTTCATTTTCAACTGTCAAGTTATTAGCTGAATTATCCTAATCACCAGATTGTGAAGAACTCTCGGCTATTCTTCAATATTTAGTGATACCAAAAAGATAATGAATTGATGTACATCAATGCACTAAAAGAAACCTAATCTTTCACATTTTGTATAACCTGAGAAATCTCAAGTGTAAACCTAAACTAAATCTTGGGGTATATCCGTATATAGAAATCTAGGGTTTTTACCATTTACGATATATATCAGTAGCTAAGAATGTTTCGCAGTTGAAATATGACTTAAACCCTACCAGAAAAGGACAAGTAGGACTATATTCTACTGACTGAATTAAGTCAACTAATTTACTAGCATACTTGTTGAAGAATGTGAAAATTTAAGTTTTCGTAGTACAATAACCAATCTATAAAAAACAAAGCTTTTCAACAAATTTCAGAGATTTTAGCTCTTTAAATTGACATAAAACACAACCAAATTGAAAAACAACAAGACATAAATGGGAAAAATTCAAATGAACAAAGAACAAAACCAAAGATAACAGAGAAAGAGCCGATGTAATAATAAGACCTTGCTTGGTAGGTTCGAAGAAGATCGAGCCCAACCGCCGTTCCATGACTTGCCGGTTCAACCCCACTGCTTTAACCAGAATCATCATTAACCACCGGTTAAATCATTTGCAGGGAGTGAACATTTTATATTTCTAAGCTTTTTTTGGTGAAACCCTTCGGTTCACTTAGAAGCTTCCATGGAAGTTTAAGCTTAAGCTCTCCCATTTTTGGAATCAACCTTATAGAGAGCTCTGTTTTGTGTGTTTGATCCAATTTTAGGGAGATCTTGATTAAACTTCCATGGCTAAAATGTGGAGAGAGAATCCTTGTCTTTCTACTTCTTGTCTTTATATATTTCATTATTCTTTTTTCCTTAATTATTATCATTGATTAAGATAATTCTTAATTATTTTGATGGTGAAAGAAGACAGAAACTGACACCAATACTTCAATTGTCATTTGATTAACATGGATTTAAAAACTCAAAAGCATTGATAATTGAGTACTTTTACTATTAATTAAGGTAATGGGCTAAAGTAGCTAATATCTATTTAAGGATCTTTTAGGAAACATTTGTTTTTTTTTGTTGGATTTTGAAATGTTCCGTGACTTAAATTTTCCATCAGACCCCGATCAATATTACGCGGGACAAGATGATTTTTTAAAATCGAATTCGGAGGAAGAAAATTACATATGTGGATATTTAAACAAATCTAAAATATTATTTTAATGCTAAGAATTTATTTAGTTTAGAATAGTTACCAATTATAATCCACCAATAAACAAGAATTAGCTCTTTTGAAAAGAAACTAATATGAAACATATGAGACAAGAAGCTTTATGGCATATAAAAATAATATATATATATATATATATATAACTAAAATAAAATGAAGAAATATTGAAGGTTGAAAACAGATTCTCTTAATAAACATTATCTGATTGTGTTGATTAAATGCTTAAATATTTATCTTTACTATTTTTTTTACTGGAATTCGGTTTAAAAAAGTTATGTTGCCTTAAATGATTTTGTTAGTTATGAGTTGTGTATGAATCTGAATTTTTCGATTTAATTTTAAAAAATATATATCGAGTTACATAATCCTGATTGCATATATAATTACTCACATACAAATAAACAACTTTGTAAATCCATAGATAAATGGTTTGATTGATAATATATGACACATTATGTAAAGTTTGTGCCCTTTAGTTGGTGCGTGTTTTTGGTTATAAAGATTAAAGAATAAAACACACATTTCTTGTACTTTAAGGACGTGTGACTTTTTAGTCATGAGTGGGAAACAATCGTAGCCCGAGTAGATTGCCACCAATTATGCTCTCTGTTAAAATCATTGGAGGTTAAGAAATTTAAAACACTCTTTTACTAAAATAAATATTTACAATTATTAAACTAGAGTGCAAAACCAATCAAAGGTCTCGAGTGCGCCCGAGGGACCCCAAGTCCACGACTTAGTTTTGCTACCGCTTTGTCTATTTTCAATTGGCCATTCCTCTTTAGGATTATTTTTTTATTTTGTATATTCATAATTGTATTTCAATATTTTCATGAAATTTCTGACTTTAGGTCCACCAAGTTACTTGACTTTTTAGAGAACATGTGAAAGCATAAAGTAAAGTTTACTATTAGTTCTGTTGCAAGATTATGAAATCTTTTAGTCAATAGTTTTGTTCCATTTTCAATAAAGAAAAATCTTATGAAACAAAAAAGTGGGACACGTCAATAAACCAATCAATGGATATTATGATTCACTTTAACTTTTAAGATAAGCTTTAAGAAAGCATAGCTGCTTATACAACCACATAATCAAATCTTCCAATATCTAGTAGTTGTTGGAGCCTGGTTCGAATCCTTGCAATTGAGTAGTTACCATGTGATCATTTTGTCTAATCCAACCCCTAAGTTAAGTAACTGTGGCCATCAAACCAAATTTAGATTATTTTTATAGAATATATATAGAAAAGTGGTTTGATCAAGTGATCCATCTCTACAGGTTTTTGTATAATTTCGCATAGATCAAAGAATTGTGTAATCTCCAATAGTAAACTTCTAATAGCAAAAACGACAGATTAAGTAGATATGGTCTAGTGTAGTTTTCATAGAGTAGTTAGTTTTATACGAACAATAAGGCTCTAGGCCGTATTAGCTTTTATATACGTATACTCACTACAAATGCAACACCATTTTTTGGTTGGAGAATATTACAAGCTATTGGATATGATCTCTTATATTCAAAAACAAGTTTTGTTGCATTGTTAACTGTTTCAACATGAGATACAATATATAGATAACCTATACAATTCGTCTACTGATCATAACTCGGCCGATGAGCGTTAGATTAATGTTCTTATGATTGAGTTCCAAGTTGTCGACCATTTCGACAAATAAAAATTGTGTTACGCCTTTTTAACTGTTTCAAACCAATTGTATTGACATCTCTTCCAAGTAGTTCTCAAGTTCGACTTCTTCGTAAGACTGCTTTAATTATCTATCCATGTTATCCAGAGACGCTTTGGTACATCCTTGTACGTTTTGGGACCGCTTTGGCCTCTAAGATACCGGCTTTTTTTTTTCTGCAATACATAACAAATATGGACGGTTTTGGTGACAAAGTGAGTGAACGTGGCCGGGACACAACTTACAAGCTCAATGCAAATTAGAATAATTCTTGGGACTCGTAAATTATGGGTTTCCAACATAAAACCAATTGGTAATGAGTGGAGAGACTTTTAGCTTATATATATAGTAGATTAGAATAGTCCCAACTCCCAACTTCCGATTGTGACAATTACATTATAACACGCCCCTTCGAAATGATAGGTGGTATAACCTAATATTTCGAAGTACCCACAACAAATGCATATCATCATGCATGCCTGATGGGCCAAAATCGTGGGCTTTGATACTATGTTGAATTATGGCCTTCCAACTCAAAACCAATTAGTAGTGAGTAGATAGGCCTTTATCTTATATATAGTAGATCATAATGGTCCCAACTTCCGATGTGGGATAATTTCATTCTAACAAAGACTTTGATGATCCTACAGTTTAGGACAAGGGAGAGGGTGAATTTCAAGGTGCCTTAATTTGTTGTGTTGGACATTAGGTACTTCTTCCCGTTTTTTTGCTGATAAAATGTGAATTTATTACCAAATATTGGAACAGGGTTGAATACAAAAGCTAAACTAAATAGTTTCACTGATCACAACTTCTTCCGATTTTTGTAATCAAGAACCCATGCTTAGGGATTTCTTTCGAGAACCAAGTGTTTCTTCAAATGAAACTCTGATAATATTCCAAATCGCTTTTCTGCTGTAGAAAGCTTTTCAATTTCCTTTTAAATCACTTGAGTAAATGTATGTGATACAACACTTTTTAATACCAATTAATCAACAATTGCAACACACCAATGTTATACTTGAGGATCGAATCCACAGAGAATCTAGAACTAATACAATAGGACTATGAGAATTTAGACTTAAGGTATAGCAATAGATATGATGTGAAATAAAGATACTGAAACTAAAACAAAGAAAACTAAACCAAACAAAGATCAACCAAACAAAGATCAAAGCAAACTCAACTAGAACAAATGACTAGCAAACTAAACAAAGCACAAACTAGCAATAGATTTTAGGCAAGACAATTGATCAAGGGATAATTAATCGAATCAATGATGTTTGAAGACTCATTAACAATCATCCTAGGGCATGAGATACTCAATTGGACCAACCCACTTCCATGGTATTGAATCCCTTCATCAATCAATGAATCTAGCTAAACTTCCATTTGCAAATTCAAAGATCAATAAGCAATAAACACAAGCTCACTAAGACCACTAAACACCCTAACTTCATCTTCCAATGGCTAAGGAAGCTTAGCTCACAAAAAAGTCATTCGGGAAATTTTCACAAACACCTTCTGGGCGAAACATTTCCTAGATTCTAAATCTAATTGATCAAGTTAAAATAGCATTAAGACCACTCTAAGTGAAGGAATACATAGATCTATCAACTTAAACACAAGATTCAACCATCAAATCCTAAGATCTACCTAACCATCAACATATCATTATACTACTCAAACACCAAAGACAAAACAAAACAAGAAGATAACCATAAACAAAAGCAATAACATAATGAAAGGAAGGTAAGAGAAAGGATGAAGAAACCTCAATAGATGGGAGATGATGATCCAAAGATTATCATCCCCAAAAAGGTCTCCAACTATTCTCCTTCTCAAAACTCTCTCTAAGGTTCTTTGGTGGCTGGAAATTGAAAGAAAAATGAAAAGATTTTCCAAAAAACCCTAAACATTTGGGTTTTAATGTTTTAAAACAGAACCGGGTTGATCTGAGACAAACTGGGACTAACCAAATACGAAAACCTATCTGGCCAAAATTCTCGACCACTTGCCCATGAATTTCCTCTCTGCGATTCTCTCGACCACTTTTCTCTAGTTGTTGCCCAAGAATTTGTGCTGAAACTTCTCTGGTCCATTTTCTCGAGTATTTTTCTTGACCTCTTGCCCAAGAATTTGTGTTGAAACTTCTCTGGTCCATTTTCTTGACCCAAAATCACGAGCTGGGGATCGAGAATACTTCCTGGAGGCTTCTCTCCTCTCTCATGCTTCCTTACCTTAAGAGCTTGGTCCTTAGCTTCCACACCTTCAAGACTTAGCTCCAATCCACCTTAAAAGACTCAAAACGAGCAAATATGCGACTCGATCTATATAAACTCTAAAATGTAAAACCAAAAAAAAACTTACACTAAAATGAATGAATGAAACTTTTAAGTGAAGAAAAATAAGCAAAATATGAATAAAAATCTATGCAAATATGATGTATATCAGTTTGGTCCATTAATGAAGCTGCAAAAAATAAAATAAAACAGAACCAAAAGCTTGGACTTGTGGTAGGCCAGCTCTGGCTGATGGAAGTGTCCACCCTGTGCCACAATTCCTGTATAATATATATGCACAAAAACTTTTGTGGTTCAAGGTAAGTGTTGGCGCGTCCGAGGTCATCACCAGGGCAAAAGCACAGTATTCTACTACGTACTATGCTATAGTCAAATCTTAAACATATACACCAAAATTTACTATATATATATTTTTGCGTCTAAAGTCCTTGCTTGTTAAGTTTTCATTCATGGCCGGGTCTGGCTGTCACACCCAATCACATTTACGAGTGGGCCAAAGGTACACCAGTCATTAAACCAGTAACGTGAACTCATCTCATTACTAAGGAGACGACAGCTTTTTAATTCTTTGCCATTAATTGGTCTTTAGTTAAAGCTTTGTGTTTACTGTCTGGTATCTTAGAAACCAAAGTTACGTGAAGGCTAGGGTGATTGAGGATCGTGAAGACCAAATTAGTTTCGAGAATGTATATTTGACCAATTCGTTAAGATAAACTTTAAAAAACAAAAAGTTTTTTTTGTCAACTTAATTATAAAGACTCTAAATGTGTATTTTATAAATACTGTTAGACAAAAGAAACACAGCACCAAAATTATTTTAGAAAAATAAAATAATACATATATTTATCTACTCACAAGAAATCATGTATACTTTATCTTTGAGTGATAAAATCTTATGATACCTTACAGTAATATTTATATGCTAGATCGTTAACGAAAATGTTGCTTAAATTATCATGAGATCAATTATGGCTTCTGTTTACATTTTAATCCTTTTCGTTTTAGAATTCATAGATTTTTTTGTATATTTTTGTCAAGGAAAATACTTCATTAAATACTTCAACTGCCAACAATCAGGTTTGGAGAACTCTGGCCAAAGCATCGGCCTCCATTTCATAAATCTAGCAATGTAACTAGACAACATTGAACAAAAACAAGGGAGAAATCTGAAAATTTCTTGAAGAATTTTATAGATCTCTGGTAAATTTATGTCCTGATTGATGGTTGTGATCAGGGTAAGAAAATCTGATCAGATTTCCAAGTTAAGTAAATCTCATGAAATTGCTTTCTTGATTGCCAATCGAACTGTCATTGCTTCCACCACTAAAGCCGAATTCATAGTTTAATCATGATAATAACATTTTACCATTACATATTATTAATTTTTTCATGTTGGTTATTGTTCTTAATTCAATCATTGGATTAATATCTATGATCCAAACTCTATTACGTAACATAATATGACTATTTGAAGTCGAATTCTTTTAGAAAATGCTCCAGAAGGAAGCTTAATTAGTTATAACCAAAATATATAGTCCAACAAATTATATCTATTAAGATATTCACAAATCATCATTATTTAAAGTATCACATACACAACTTCAACTCTAAGCAAACTAAAATTATATATTCCAGAAACATGCAAAACGAGCCCACTCATGAGAGACAAACTAAAAAAATACATAATACACTCTTCAAAGTTTGTGCTAATTTCCAACAAATTTGAATTTCTTCAATCATTTATTGATAACTAAAACTTTTGCAGTAAATTTTGAAAACATTGTTTCATGTGAAAGCCAAATTACAATTACAAGAAGATGTGTTTTAAAAGATGCAAAAGTATCTAATACATGTATGCAAAAAATAAGTGGTAAACAAAACAAGTGAGATAGTGTTGTTTTTGGTCAAATAGTTAACACCATCGTAGTTGCTTTTTTCACTAGAGTTTGATCTTACGAATCCCGTAGTCTCTAAGTGGATTTTTTTGAAGTTTTAGCAGTGGCCTTGAGATATGGATCATGTCTTATTATCCAATTATTAAAAAATAAAAACCAAAACTCAAGACTGCTATATTATCATTTCAGCTACGAACAGTTTGAACATTATGAACCTCAAACGAGAAATGTAAAAGCAATAAATTGAACACAGAAACATCAAACACCAAACACGCAATACATTTGTCTTGTAACACTCATAGAGTTTGACATCCATTTTGACACTAAAATACTTATTGCCTTGAACGAAGATCGGTCGTGATGTAGCGATCCCACGAGTCATAAGGAAGTCACCAGTCCCACCAACTGCTAGGTCTCTTGTCGGCTCCATCAACGGATTTGCATCCATTATAGTAAATTTTCCTTTGTGTTGTGTCGAATTAAATACTAATGTCCAAGCGACCCAAATGTTGAAATTTGACTCACCAGTATAGAAAAAATAGCCACTGGTTTCGAGAGAAGGTTCTGGTCCAATGTCACAGGACTGTCCATGATAACGAATTTCCCAAAATTGATATTTCCAAATCCTATAGGATTCACAATTGCTGCTGATGTGGCATTTTCTGCATTATCACTATCGTAAGCAATGTTTTGGAGGTGAAGGACGAAACGTTTTCATGGTTCTTTCAGATCGATCGAGGAAACAGTATTAGATTGGTGAAGTAAAACAAATAAGATTAAGAATGAGAATACTTGTTTGCATATTTGATTTGCCATTTGCTTTTGATTTAACGTGGAAAAAAATTAGAGCGACATGGAAAGCTTTATTTATAAACATAATCATTTTGTGCCGAATTGCTCTCAGTCGGTGGTTAGGATGATCCAGCTAATGATTTGGCACCAGGGTTCGATTCCTATCTGCTGCATTATGGTAGCTCAAAAAGAGAATTTTAGGGGTGGGTTTTAGGCTATTCATCGGATCTTATCGATCCAATGTTGACAAAAAAAAAAACATAATCATTTTGTCAATTTTTTTGTTATATAAAATGGTTGAGAGATACCTATATTCGAATAGTTTAATATAATTATTGTCCACGACCATATTGCCAAATTGGTACATTATATATAATATAAAGATTTTAAGATCTTTATAAAAAAGTAAAAATAATAAAATAAATAATTAAGATCATGTGAAGAATTCCAATTATTATAATTGGCTCAATTATTAAGATCATGTTAGAAAATAGTTATTTTGATCAATTTTTGATTAAATTTGAAGGGTCACAAATTGTTGGTGGAAAATTTCAGTTAGTCAAAAATTAATCAAAACAACTATTTTTGACCAATTTATGTTTATAATCGTAATAAAAATTGAGTTGTTTTGAAGTAGTGTGTCCATAATTTCAATTATTATAATTGGCTCAACTACCATTTGTTATTTTTTCTGTTACTAAAAAGTAGATATCTGATGGGCAACTTATATATAAAAAAAAAAAATTAAAGAACAGAAGTTGTGATTTTCAAGAAAAGAACTGCTAATGTAGAAGAATTGTTTTGAAAGATTTTCATATAGAATGTAAGATTTAAATTTAGTTTTGGTTGGTTATATTTTGAATAATGCTAATACTAGGATGAAAAAATTATATATAAATATAAGTAATGTATCTTAGGTATAATGTGTATCTTAATTAATTTTTTATTTGTAATAGTTCTTATATTTTAATGCAATATTATTATAGCAAGTAGTCTTTACTCTAGTGACTGGCGGTAAGTTCATTAAAGGCAGGCGCACTTGCACATCCCGGGATCGAGTCCTACTACCTACATTATGTAGAAATTTGGCTAATAGACCGGCCAGTTGTGGTTCAATGTTGACAAAAAAAATGAAAGATGATTACTCGTGGATGGAATATATTTTGTCAAAAAACAATTGTAATTATTTAAATTTGTTCATCATATATGTATATGTGATTTTTTTGTCCTTTATTTATCTTATTATTTGATTTGCATATGAAGATTATCTTAATTTGTGTATAACTAATATACAAAAAGTTAAATTATAGTCTATTATATAATAGATGATGACTTATATTGTGTATGAAACCAATTTTTTGACTTGTGTTATGTATAAAATATATATTTTTGACCTATGTTTATTTCTATTTTTGTGTATTACAATTTTGTATAGAAATTTTTTGAATTTTGTTTATTTAAATTTTAGACTCGTATTTATATCACCCTAGGTCAATTTTTTTGACCCGTGTTATGTATAAAAAATAGATTTTGACCCGTGTTATTTATGTTTTGATACATTACGATTTTTGTATTTAAATTTTTTCTGTAAAACCAATTATCATTTTCTGTATAGATATATTACTTGTTCCTTTTTTTTCTTTTTTTTTTCTCTTGTTCATGTACGATTTTATTGGAAAGAACCAAACCTACGTATCAAATATTTCAAAATTAAGAAACAAATATAACATATGATAAGGATTGGATAGGAAACACAATTAATAAAAAAAATCATATTTATACTGTATTATCCTTTATGAAAATATATATAATTAGAAAATTAAGTTATGTCTAACAAAAAAAACACACACAGTAATTAACCAAAAAGAAAAGCAAAATTCACATAGTTCAAAACAAGTAATTTGTCTCTTCCTTAGTCCACATGAGTAAGTTTTAGGAATTAATATAGAAAAAAAATATTATTGGTACAAAAACATTAATATAATGTATAAATTGTATTGTACAAAAGAACTAAATTCATTAAATTTTATTGTATATTTTTTCTCTTATATATTATGTATTTATCACACAAAAGAATTATCAAACAAATGATCTATATCTTTTTAGTTATTATAATTATCCATAACAATAACTAATAACATTATATAAATAGTAAACGAAATCACTAATTTGTATTTACAATATATACATACTGAAATTTTTTATTTAATATATATTATTGAATACTATTTAAGTAAATATGGTAAGAAATTCTTACATTTCACTATAAATTTTTAAAAATACATGATTATTGAATTCTAATTTTATTGAAATATAAAAATGTTATAAAAGGTAAAAAGTATTAAATACCCAAATATAAGTATATATGTGTAATGATTTACAATTAATGATATCATGATAATATAAAAAAACATGATAAGTGTATTGATTAATAATGATTTCAAATTAAACAAAATATTTTTATTATGCTAATATGTGTGTTTATTATATTTCATTTTCTCCGATATATTATGTTCAAATAATCTATATATTTTTAGTTCCTAAAATTATTCATAGTAATTACTAATAACCATTTATAAATGTTAAAAAAAATTTCTAATTTGTGTTTTCAATAAATAAGTACCAATATTTTTCTTTACGAATCTATATTATTAAATATTATTTAAGTAAATATGGTATGTGTTTTTATTAGCTATCATTTTTGTTTTGAAATATATAGTTATTGAATTCCGATGATATTGAAATGTAAGTATATAAAAAGTAAAAAACATTTAATATATAACTAACATAATATGTTACTAAAGATCGACAATTAATAGTTTTATGATAATATATGTGTTTATTACATTTTATTTTCTCCGTTATATTATGTATTTATCATTGAAAAATAGAGTTGCTCAAATGATATATGTTTAGTAATAATTGCTGTTTATAAATAGTAAAAAAATATTTAATTTGTGTTTACAATAAATAATTCCTAAATATTTCCAATCAAAAATATAAGACTCTAAAATTATTCTCATTAATATATCATATTTTTTAGTAATAATCTACAACTACTAATACCCAAATGAAAGATGTTTTGATTTATATTTTACAATAAATAAATCTGAAATTTATATCTATAATTTTATATTTTAAATACTATTTAATTAAATATCTTATGTGTTTTTATTACATTTCATAATTAATTATAAAAATACATGCTTATGGAATTCCGATTACATTATTATTTAAGAATGTTATAAAAGGTAAAAATATGTAATACAAAAATAAATTATATATATTTGTAATTAAGTATTTAGTACTGATTATGGAATCTTGATTGTCATTGAAATAATTAAAAATTAAAAGTATAATATTTCATTAATTATATTCGAATAATTATTTAAAATGTAACATGAAGAATATAAAATATTACATTATAAATTCAAATCCGAATAAAAGAAAAGAATATAAATGCTACATAATATAACATGATTGAAGTAAATAAAGATTCAAAATAAATAAATTATTATAGATCTTTGATATATCATCATAAACATACAATCGAATTGACGAATTCATTTGAATTTTGGAGTAGTATAATGTGACCAATTTTTTTCAGAAAGAATTATAGCTTCAATAAATATTAATGAGATTTTTATTATGTGAAGCTTCGTTTCATTCAAAAGACCAGATCTTGCATCAATGTCTATCATCAACATAATTTTAAACATAAATAATTCTAGTTTAATTCTTCTAATTGTTGGAGAAATGGATATGAGATAAAGATAATTAGATAATCTGAAAATTTTGCAAAAACAATATTAGTTGTATGAATAAAAAGAAATAAGATCAATGATAATAGTTATACTCAAAAAAAAAAATTATGAAACGAAAAAAATAGAAAACTATTAGATCATCAGAATTACAAACTATACTAAAAACAAAAAATAATGAAACAATTATTATATAATAGTATAATTAATAGTATGTACAATTATTATGTATTCTAATTACAAATTATAATAGTGTTGATATAATAGTATATACAATTATTATATATTCGAATTACAAATTATATTTAAAACAAATAAAAATGAACTTAATACAATAAGATAAAATGTTAATATAATAGTATATATGTTTAGTATATATCTAAATTATAAATTATATTTACACAAAATTTATCTTTTATATATATAGAAATTAAAAATTTTATATGAAAACATATAAAAAAGATGAAACAACAGAATACATTACCTAGATATCATAGCTAATATGAAATTTTCAAAAAATTGAGTTAGTTTCAATGAAAAAAATATTAAGTTGAATAATATTTAAAATAGCATTATAGAATTAAATATTTGTAAAAAAATTGCATTTGGATTTAAAATAATGCAAGAAAAGAAAAAAATTTAATTCAACAAAATATAAAAAATAAAAATCTTATTGTTTTTGGTAGAATATGACACTACCTAGATACAATATTAAAGATAAACTATGAATGATGAATGATAATTTGTGAAGAGATAATGTTATATTTATTGGAAAAACGTAGGATTTTTTTTTCGGGAAACACATATGAATGAGAAATCTCGGAAGATATAGCATTTATTAATGTTAAGAATAATCATTTAATTTTACAGATTATTTGATTAGAATGAAATGAAAATTATATCTTTAAAATTAAATACTAAAATCGAATACATAATTAAAAAGCAACAACATTACATAATTTCTTTAATTATAATAACTAAATGCCAAAAATAATTTTTTCAATTAAATTTGTTTCTTAATTACATAATCAATTGTGATCTAATCAATACATATATTTTTACCATATATACAATATAGATTGATTACCAAATTAGTACGATAATTACGTGATTGGTTGATTTATAATTATTTTCCTTTCATAAATTAGATATACATTCAATTATAATCTTCTAAATAATAACACATAATTTTAAAAGATTTTTTACTTGCTCTGAAAGTATATATATTTACAATAAATTTTTACCATAAATATCATATATATTGATTACCAAATTAATACAGTAATTATTTGATTTGATTGATAAATTCAAATATAATCATAAGTAATAAAACACAATTATAGTACTATATTGGATGTAGATATCATAAAAGTTGTATACATTTATTGCCAAATCATAAGAATCATATAGATTTAATATTGCATATAAATCGTATATATTTAATATTACATAAAAATCATATAAATATTATCCCTCTTATTCAATTGTTGATTATCATATCATAAAAATTGTATATAATTAATATCGCATTAATTTTTTGTAATAAATTTTGTGTAATGAAATATGTATTTTTAAAAAGGTACTTGTATTATTTTTCGTAATAAATTTTGCGTAATCATTTCCCAAAATTATATATACTATCCATAATTATATCAAAAATATTTTATTCAGCAATTAAGATACAATAAATTGATTACCACATATATTATCTAATTAATTAAGGTATTAATTAGATAATTAAATGATAATTGATTCTAATTTTTGAAAATGAGAGTAGTAATCTTTCCAAAATACCTTCAAAAAAATTGCAACAAACAATGCCACTCAATGTAAATAATTCAATCTTTTAAGGGCAAAACTAAAAAATGGTTTCGTTTTATTCTGTAGAAGATGATTTCGTTTTTTGCTTGATACGAAATAACTTTTACTTACTAAAAATATATCACAAGTATTTAATTCGACAATTAATATATTCAATCATTCCAATCAAATAATTTCATTTTATTTGACAATTATTTTATTTAATTCAAAATCATATCTACTTACCATAAATATATCATAATTACTTAATCATAATTAAGGGAAAATCTAAAAAATGATTTTGTTTTATTATATAGAAGATACGAAATAAAAATTTATGAAATTCAATAACGAAACAGTCTTAAAATAATAAATAACCAAAAACAACCATAAATCTTAAAATTTAGTGTGCTTGAAAACTAATAAATAACTTATAAAAAGAAATATAATTTAAACTCCAAATCTCAAAGCTTCTCCATTTTAATCTTCTTGAGCTTCAAGGTCTTTGTTGTGCTTGAAAGGTCATTAAGATCATCATCAAGTTGTCTAATTCCATCCTTCCTCTTTGAATGTGGTGTTTCAAAACCTTCTATACTTGATTCAGCACATGTCTCTCCAGAACCAATCAATGAATGTCCCTAAAGTCGAACAAATATATCATTTATCGGATTTTAAATAGTATTTAATATTAAGTATATAGTTCATGAGATAGGTTTTCAAACTTACATGAGATGATTATGATTCATTGAATACCTTCAGTAGCTTTGTGCACCTGCTGATTAACTTTATATGTCTGATCATGATATCTTGAAAGATGTTTCTTTTCAAATACGACAACAAACAAGAACCTTTTTCCAATCAAATTATTAATTACCGTTGGAATCTTCTCAGGGTTGTCAATATACAAACTCATACATAATAAAGTAACTGTCAACATAACGAAAATTACAATTTTGCAGATTACTAATACTAAAATATATTGAGCACTAAAATAATTTTCTTATCTCTTCAACAATTTCAGCTATTTCTGACGCAGAACAATTAATAATTTGCTGAGCAATGTAATCAAACATTAGGAATCTCATTTCTCCAGTATCATCTCCAACTTTCACAAAAATATAATACCTAGAAAATAGTAGATAAACTTGAAATTAAAATACACAAAAAAAAACCAAAGATTTTCTTTTCATAAATATATATGTATAAATATATGGAATTGAATATTAATACTTACTTGGGTACAACTTCAGTAACATTTGATTTACACTGTGCACAATTCCAGACTCGATTATCCAAAATCTCAACAGCATCATCATCGTCCCTCTCATAACAATCAATAGGAAAAACCTTCTTGTTGCAAATTTTGCAGCTCATATAGCACCATCCATAATCAGAATCTATATCAAGTATCGAAACCATCGTAACATATGATCCAATCTAAGACAAAAGATAAAATGGTTAAGTAATAAGATTGTGGAAATGGTTCATAATATATATTTCTAAAGTTTACGGAAATGAGAATGTATCAATTACGTTAACCATATGGGTTAGTTCCTGAATCATTTTCTTTGGGAAACGCCAAAAAAAGTCCTCAGAAATACATGTAGTAGGATTCTCAGATAGCTCCATTGGTGGGGGTATCACTAACTGTATTTCATTATCTGGGAGACTAAAGAGGGCCAAAAGGATTATAGATGCTCATAACCATACATTAAGCAAATGCGATATACACATTTAAATTCAACGCTTACTTGTTTCGTAATGTTAACACATCAGGTATCGCGTTATTTTCAATCCACAAACGTGTACATTCAAAAGCATTAGACACCGATATCACATTTGAAATATTTTGAAATGTTGACATTATATTAGTATTACTTAATAGCTTTAATTAATCTGAAAATACCGTATGTATTTGATATTGAATTACCTCTGAAGTTTTAATCTTTGCGAATTGCAATACAACAATTTTTCTATTGTTATACCCCGATGAAACTTTCTCTTGCAAAGTCTCAGCATATTTTTCCCATAGCACACATGAAATTAGAACGTCACTGTATGTAGAATATTATAAAAATATTATAATATTATTTGAAAAAGTCATTTAATAAGAAATTTAAAATACATACTTAGCATTACGAATATTGATATTAAGTCTTTTGGTCTCTTTTCCATAAGATATAGTGACAACCATTGCATCAACATGGTCCAAGTAACCAATGACATATGAAGAAATAAATTTATTATTAAAATCTGAAAATATAAATCGTTAATACCAATTTGCATAATATTTAAAATTACTTGTTTTTAAATAGTAAGGATTTCAATTATTAAGTTATTAAAAATTAAAGTAAAGAAGAATCATAAATGTAATTAGAAAACTTACCAATTAGGTAATTTTCATCAAGATTTACAGCAAGCAATTAATTGAAATCTATGAACTCAAGACCACTTAAATTAATCGACAAGGTATCAGTTGCTCTCACCGAAGTGGTGTAGACAAACAATATCTTGAACTTATGCGAAGTTGTCTTGAAAGAACTGGATGATGGATTAACTTGGAAGTTACTAATAATTTTAGTATCTCCCTCATTCAGAAGAGGACCAAATTTTCCGATCAATTCTTTCTTGATTGTACCATGAATTTTTGAGTTCTAAAAAAATTTATACAATGTTAATTTCAAAATTTTTTTTGTTTTAATTATAGTTTTGCATATGAATGTCCAATAAATAAAAACTTACTTGTTCATCAATGAAAACCAATTCTATAGTCTGACCATAGTCTTTGGTAAAAATCTTACATAGTCGAATTATCTTGACTCTGAACCTCCAATGAAAACTCGCTGGCTTAAGAACTGAAATAGAATTGATAACCATGTTTGAAATTATCGAATTTTTTTGTAGAATTCGTGTTTAGTTTTAGGATGAAGCAACCAATGTATGTATGAAACTTTATATATATAGGATGTGAGTTACTCTTATCCAAGTCGTAATTTAGGGAATGTAGCCTCTAAATCCTTATGTAACTACATAAAATAGTTCAATTATGGTTTTTGATAATAATGATACATTTATATAATACTACTATAAATAAATACTGATACATTTCAATTTAATCTAATTGGACTCAAAATTAATATGAGACTTGGAATCCGGATTTTATTTACATAAAGATTTCGAATTTATTATTAACCTATTGATTAGTTTTTAATAAAAATATCAAAATTTAATGGCCCGAAATCTAATTGCCATATTTATATTGTTTCGATAATCTATTCTAACAAAATCTAATTGCCATATTTTCGTGGGTTAACTTTAAGACTTATTGAACGATGTACATCTACATAAATATGGCAAATATGTGTATTATAATCTGATACGTTTTTGTTTGTTTTAGTAATTTATATATGGTTATATTTCGAATTAAGTATAATGATATTGGTTAGTTTATAAAACAGATTTCAAAATCAAATGCAAGAAATATAATTGCTATCGTGCTAAATCTAATCATTATAAGATTCCGAATTAATTCTTTAGAAATTACCTATATTTTGTTATGGTAATTAATTGTAGAAGTTTTTATGAAAAATGTACAGCTATGTAATACTATTATAAATAAATACTGATACATTTAATTTAATCTAATTGGACTCATAATTAATCTGAGATTTGAAATTTGGATTTTATTTACATAATAATTTCAAATTTATTATTAACATATTGATTAGTTTTTAATACAAATATGGAAATGTAATGGCCCAAAATGTAATTGCCATAGTAAAAACTGTTTTGATTAACTATTCTAATAAATATGACACATATGTGTATTAAATTCTGATACATTTTAATTTATTTTAGTAAAATAAATATGGTTATATTTTGAATTAAATATAAGAATATTGGTTAGTTTTTAAAACAGATATCGAAATCAAATAGCAAGAAATATAATTGCCATATTTGTTGTGCTAAATTTACTTCAGGATATCTTTCAAAAATTATTACGTAACAATTATTCAGAAAGTTTCACTCCGGAGGCTTTAGACAAATGATTTTGAAATCTAACAATCAATTTAGACGGAATCTAAACATTTAAGGCCTAAAATATGCAAATAAAATCTCTAAAATACCCCATAAAATTCATAGAATCCAATGGCATTTCAAGTAATAATCAATTGTTTTCAAGGGTATTTCAAATTATTGTTATCCTTTTATTATATAGAAGATTTCAATAAATTATGAAAAGAAATTAAAGGAGACGCTAATATAATAAATTTTCTGTTTTTTAAAACATATTTTAAATTGACAAAAAACTAAATAAATAAAATTCCTCTTTCTCGATCCTAGGAAATTGTAACGTCCCGACCGCCGCCAGAATGGGCCCCACGTCCTCTCTGGGCCCGTGGGCCCGCTTACCGGCCCGACAGTCGGTACGCTACGTTCGGGAGGCTTTAAAGACTTGTTTACCGACCTTACAAATCACCACATGATCTTTCTCCGTGTTTTGTCCTCACTCGCATGGTTCCGAAAATCACTTCCCGAAAAGTCACCCATCTTTTGACTATTCCAGCTCAAGCACGCTTAACCCTGGAGTTCTCTCTGGACAAGTCACCGAAAAGATAAGTGCACTTAGGTGACATAGGTGGCCAAATCAATTCTTTTAAACCTATTTGCATGCACCACCACATATCATATTTTCTCGAAATCGGGGTGTTACAATTCACCCCCACTAATTTATTGCAACGCCCTTATGCGTACCCAGATCATAACCCCCTGCGATGTGAGCCCTCTAGACTCCACACTCGACTAAGTTCGGCTCTGATACCACTTGTAACACCCCGACCGCCGCCATAATGGGCCCCACTTCCTCTCCAAGCCCGTGGGCCCACCTTACCGGCCCGACGGTCACGCTATGTCCGGGAGGTTTTAAAGACTTGTTTACCGACCCTACAAATCACCACATGATCTTTCCCCGTGTTTTGTCCTCACTCGCACGGTTCCAAAAATCACTTCCTGGAAGGTCATCCATCATTTGACTACTCCAGCTCAAGCACGCTTAACCTTGGAGTTCTCTCTGGACAAGTGACCGAAAAGATAAGTGCACTTTTGTGAGATAGGTGGCCAAATCAATTCTTTTACACCTATCCGCATGTACCACCACATATCATATTTTCTCGAAACCAGGGTGTTACAGAAATGACATGTTATTGCCAAAAATCATCTGCTTTAGAATCTATTAACTTCTAAAATATTGAACTACATTCCTGAGAAAAAAAACTTTGATCGATTTGAGATTGAACTATTTATCAAGATTTTAAAGACAAATTTCATCTAAATGGGGAAAGAATTGTGAGATTCAGCTAATTAGGTTCAACAAATAAAGAATCTAGGTGGTGAATGTGGATATATATATTTGTGCATAGCCTCTCATAATTTACTTTTTTATTCCTACATTATATTTTTATAGAGCTGCAAAAAATTCTCAGTAAACCTTAGATAAAAACTCAAACTCTATTTACCATAAGATATGACCACGTGAAGTTATCAGAAGAGTGAAACAATTCATAAACAGCTCAAATTTGGTGAGTAGATTTCTAATATAAATGCATCCAAAAATAGGTACTCCAACGTAGTTTAAATAATAGTTTTTTCGGGAAAGAGATCTTGATAGATGTAATCCATGAATAGCTAGCAAACTTGTGAAACAGTTTTCCAGTAAATTAGAAGAACCGATAAAAAAATTTAATTTTGGAAAGTCCCAAAAATTTAATTTTCGAATTAATTTCTGGATCTCGAGTTAGAAGTCATATTTATAGAGAAAATGTATTTTAAAGTGACGATTTGTTTTTCTTTTTGTCAACTCATGATATTAGATCACCAGTAGGTGAAAAAAGATTATACTGTGGAACCAATAAGTGATTGTCTAGCAGAACGCGCCAGAGTATCAGCCTTATGGTTAAGAGTGCGCGGAATTACATGAATAGAGAAAGCACTAAAAAGAGATTTCAACCTGTTAAATTCTTCTTGATAAGGTTGAAAAGCTGGCTAGTCTTCTAGGTTAAAGAGCAACTTTTGAGCATCAATGCAATCTGTCGCTAACTCCACTTCTAAAAGTTGAGAAGAGATCATAGATTCCATAGCCCAAAGAATAGCTTCCACCTCTGAATGCAATGGCGATAGGCTTCTCCGAATTCTTCTTGCTCCCGCACATTCTCCACTTGNTCTTCTTGTTCCCGCACATTCTCCACTTGATGTTTCTGAAAAACAAATCCACCCCAGCCCCGTAACACTGTCTGAGCTTTTCCAAGAGGCATCAACAAAGCATCTATAACCCAAGAATGATGGGT